>JANJYP010247604.1:0-19614 GCA_024605115.1 Rastrelliger brachysoma | reverse complement strand
TAGAGGAATGCCTCTCAATCTTTCATTTATTGCCTCAAATACAAACTATGTAAAGTACCTCCAATGTTTGCTCAAGCTGTTTCTTGAAAGAAATAGCCAAAGAAATAGCACACACAAAGATACAGTATATATAGCATCTGATCAACTATCTTCCTGGATTTCAATTCCTGTCATCTGTCAAACACCTTGATACACCACTGTTATAGATTAAACAGTGACCAGCCTGGTATAATATTGGAATTATTCATTGTCATTACCAGCAGCTCTTCATTAGCACAGCAAGGGCAGCAGAAAACAGGGTAATATAATTACTGCAGACTAATGTATAAGTAACAATCACTACATAGCTCACAGTAATGCTTCAATGTAGTCCTAATGTGTCATATGATGACTCTGTGCTGGAAAAACAAGATGAATTGCTGGAGTCCTAATTCAGTACAGGCAAAACACAAATGTGCATCCTGCAGTTTTCACTTAAGCGTCAGCTGTGAGGTCACTGGGCTTGTGGACCTGTGTGTTTGTTGAAGAGAGAGAGTGCACTTCATGTGTAGTTTGCTAAAAAGACACTAGACTAGACGAGGTCATCATGCCACACTGCAACATTATACAGCTTTGTGAGCATTACTGAGACATTTTCTCTGAATGCTTACTGCTGTAGAAATGAGAGCTTAGGGGCTGGCAGATGAAGCTTGGAAACAACAAGCATGGCGATAATATTTTTCTGTAACTTCTATAAACTAATTATCAAGAAGCTGCATTAAATTAATTGATGTAAATACTGCTGAGCTCATGTCACAGTGTCACTGGGGTGAAATCGATCAATATATTTTTGAGTATGTGTTAGTGTCTGTGTGGGTGTTTTCATATTATGATTGCCCACATATTATCATGATTATCATCATCATCATCATCATCATCCACAGTCACATTGAATCCTGCCTTGTAGCCACCTACCTTGTAGTGGACAGACTGGCTTTATAGTATCTGGTTGCAAGATGACCAATTAGGACAAGGTCTCCAATTAGGCTGTGTATCATATTACTAAAATATCCCCAGTCTCTGAAAAATGGGCAAAGGAAAATAGCATAACCATGTCTATGTGTGTGTGTGTGTGTGTGTGTGTGTGTGTGTGTGTGTGTGTGTGTGTGTGTGTGTGTGTGTGTGTGAGAGAGAGAGAGAGAGAGAGAGAGAGAGAGCAGCAAAAACAGCTCTCCTCCACCAGACACTGGGGCGGGGAGAGGGGTTTGCAGGCTCCCATGGCCGCCGACAATGAAAACGAAAGAAAGAGGTTCTCTGCCATCGGTTTTTACACCCTGCTAACTGTAAAATCATCTCTCCAGCGAAAAAATGCATGCATGTCGAAGGCAGTCCTGATATTTCAATAAAAGCAGAGCACATAGCATAATGAACGCGCCTCCCCCTCCTTCCCCACCTCATCTCCTACCATGAAACGGTACCCCCTGGACTAGAAACGCATCATTGGAATCGATAAGTGATTGTCGGCTGCTGGGTTGAGGGAATGAAAGCACCGGGATCTGGACTCACACGCTTTTAATTCCATTGGCATCCAAACTGACAAACTGGGCTAATGGGAAAATGGAAAGGCTCTCTCCGGACGACAGGTCGACTACAGTCTGTGGCTACCTCCATTTCTGGATGTATGGAGGAAAAGACCATTCGATAGTAGGCGCACAAGCGAGTACGGGCACGCAAACAACATTCTTCTAGTAAAAAGCTGGCATTGGAGTTGTGTGTATTGGAGTGATCTCCAAAAATGGACTCAAAATGACAATTAAACCAAATAGGAAGGCGATATGTCTCCTATTCGGTTAAGTCTGTGGAAAGCATCACGTCAGGAGGAGGACACCCCCCCCCCCCCCGCAAATAAAAAAAATGCACATTGCACATTTTCAGTAGCTAATGGGCCTGCCCTCTTCAGACATTATAGAATTATAAGCAACTCCATAAGGCCCAGTGACAGCAGCAACTGGGAGGTTTGACTAAAGCTCCCAGCGGCAAAGGCTTAGTTAAAGCCAGCATTAATTACGAGCAACACATAGTAGGCCAATACACAATGGCATCTTATGATCTTANCTCTCTCTCTCTCTCTCTCTCTCTCTCTCTCTCTCTCTCTCTTCCCCTCTTTCCTCAAGTAGGCACCTCACCTAGCTGTATGTAAACGGGAGCGAGCAAGCGCGCCCTAAATAAATCGTGCTGTGTGCTGCCAACACACCTGTCAATGACTGACACTGACATAAGCACCAAGCGTTGCATAGTCTATGTAATATACGCTTTTTGCAGCTATTCAAATGGTACAACGCCCCCCCCTCCCCCCGCCCCATCCTCTTTTACATTTGTGCATGCATATTCCCCCATCTGCGTCCTCCAGTGCATGTTATTTTCCTTCTCATCGGAAACTGGGTTGCGATGGGGCGGTGTGAAGTTGCATCCTTACCACAGTCATCATGGGGAGCCTGTAGTGTCCATGTTTGATGTCAAATATTCCTTAGGTCCATCTCCACGGTTCGTGCTTCGGTGTCTGCGCCCCTCATCCGAACCACAGTATACAGCCTACTGTATGAGTGTGTTTTTCCCCCGTTTCTGTCTCCCTTTTCCACATGTAAACGGCGAGGAGGGGGACGCGGAGAGAGACGATACGCCACCTTACCACTGACTCCCCCTCTGTCGGATTGGAAGGTAATGGGTCTTAAAGAAACATTCTCTCAGCATTCTCCGCATCTCTGTGATTTACGCGCGCGCGCGCACACACACACACACACACACACACACACACACACACACACACACACACACACACACACACACACACACACACACACACACACACACACACAGGCCAATCAAACACCTGATTAATTATACAGCGTGTATGTATAGTGGAGACAAGTGCAAACTAACTGACAGACGTTTCACTTGCAAATATACCATACTGGTAATTTTTTGACTGTAGTTACATCCCAAATCCTCAAATAGCTCATTTGGACAAATGGACAAACAGTGTAGGAAAAAGAAAAGTGGCCTAAATAAAGCGCACAAGATAGAATGTTTAGTAAATCTTAAAAATATCTGCAGTGTACTCTTGCAAAAGACAGCTGCATCTGTGTGGGGGATGCTCTGTAGACCCACGTTCACACCATAAGAAAAACTATGTAAAGAAATATATCAGTAGTCAAACTATATGCACCACTGTAATTTTATGGAAGCAGTTTCCATAAATCACAGTTATGTGCATTATGAGGCTCAAATTTTCCCCACCCCACAGCAGACATGTATGTTTGAGATATGAATGTCAAAAAAGACACAAGCTATTAATGCAAATGCAGTCAGTGATGCATTTAGTGTCTGCCATTAGAAAGTATAACAATAATAATTTAATCATGGCACATGGAATATGTTTAAACTGGATGTTATTGCATCTAATTTTCAACTTGTAACTGTTTAATACATTTATGGAACTGGCCATATCCATGGATGCTGTCCTTAATGCAATCACATCCACACAATATGAATTTGTCAGCCTACACATAAAATCTAATCTCAAGACTGTTATTAATATGCATGCTGATATTGATATCACATTTGTAAACAGATAAGCGAATCTGCCTGTGCATGTGTATGTGTGTGCATACGTGTGTGCAGCTCAGTAAACATAAGGTGGTGCTGTCTTTAAGAGAGAGAGCCTGGGAAGGGGTGATGTAATGTGTTCTCAGACAATGATGTCATCGACTGAGACATGGCAAGGATTTAAAGTGACAAAGGCGTTTTCAGGCTCTCTGTAATTCTGCATCAGGTCTTGTCAGGGAGCAGCACCCAAGCACCCTGGGGACCTTCATTGAGGGGAAAAAAGGATGTATGAAATGAGAGAGAAACATAAATGTGTTTTCTTGCGCATGTAAACCAGGAGCTGCCGTCTGGATGTGGCACACAGCATGTTTATTAATTAGGATATTTTAGATACAAAACACAAACACATTTTGTTACATGACAATAACAGGCTAACAGGGTTATGCTGCCACCCATAAGCAGCCATCCATTTAGCTTAATGTTAGATCTATATATCTATAGTGATAGGAATGAAAGTGTTAACTTCAAATAATGGGGATGTATTTGACTGCAACTTTATATAAGGTCAACTGCAAGAGCAACACTATGTGCATACATAGTTTCTGTTTTGCTAAAATGTTCTTAAGACTTTTATTTTATTAAATGGTATATTATGAATAATTGAGAAGTTCACGTTTTCCAAACATCATGTCTATTTCCGATATTGTATGCTCCCATTTCCAACTCAAAATTAGGTCCAAATTTCTTCAGTCACTTAGAGTCCTTCTCTTTAGGCCTTTTCCTTTACCATAAATCACTTAACTGTGTTCTTGTCCTTCACAAGTCTGTCCATTTAAGCTCCTTAAGCCATCATTGTTCTTGCTTTTACAAACTTGTCCTTATTACTGTTACTCGTGCCTTTCCAAAAGAGGCACTCCGAATCGCACGTCTGCCCTCATCCACAGAGCTGGATGAGGTGATGGAGTTGTTGTTGCCTTGTTCCTGGACTCTCTGTTTGTCTTCTTCATGTAAACTGTTAGATTTCTTCGGCTCCTCACACCTCTCTCGCTGTATCATCCTTTCATCTGACTCTTTTGTCTCACTGTTCTCTTCTTTTGTCTTTTCATCCAGGGTCTGATCAGAATCATTGTCCTGATCTGAGGCTCCATGATTGTTTTCTTTGACTTTCAACTTTTGTTGTTGCCTTGAGGTGCCCTCACACTCTTTTTGGGAGATCTCTTCATAAATACATGCCTCTTTTGCTGGACTGACTGAGGTATTTAATGCTGCTTTTTCCTCTGTTTCTGGTGTTGAATCTTGGATGTTGTCATTATTTGATATACCATTGTCATTAACATTTGATTGCAAACGTAGGTTGGAGTTCTTGCACTCTTGTGCAAATGTCCCTACATTGTGAGTCACTCCATCTTCCACAGATTCAGCGATTATCAGTTCTTCCTCTTCGGGCTTGGATGCTGTTTGGGTATTTGAATTCCCATCATTCTTTGTTATGTCTGAGTCTGAGATGCTGATGTCACATGCAATCTTGTAGAAAAGAGAATGATTCTCTTTCATTTTTTCCAAGCTTTGACTGACTGTGGCTGACATTTCGTTGGGTTCATTCCCATCATCAGGACAGGCTGGTTGGTTCTCACTGTCTGATACTTCCTCACTGTACAATGTGTCAGTGCCAGGGATTTGCAGAGGTATGAACCCTTGCCACTGGTTGGTAGAAAGGAACCATTTGGCTCTCAGATCGGATGATGGGAAGTTATTTTCATCAGTAGCAGCATCAGATGTGTCATGCTCTTGCTTCTGTCCCTTTTTGCAGCTTGTAAATCCCTTGCCTCCATCTTTCTGGTAGACAGTCATAGATGAAATGTGGTATGGTGAAGCTGGATGTTTGGCTTTAGCTTTGGCATCCTCTGTTCTCCCACTGCAATCTTTGTGTTGTGTTTTGTTCCCTAACTTCACTTGATTTTTATGATTGTTTACATGCCGATGCTGTTCATCTTCTTCCTGAGATATACAACTAGGAGGCCCAAGTTCTGCAGGACTATAACAGGAAGAGCTTCTGAGGTTATTGCCACAGTAGTCTTCGTTAGATGCATGGTCTGACAAGAGAACAGAATTTGGCTGTCAGTTATGCTAATAGCTAACTGCAAACGAAGAACAATAGAACAAGTTTTGACAGAGCACAAACATAACTTAAACTAAGATCACCACTGAAATACATTTACAGTTTTTCTCAGTTACTTTGGTGCATTTCTCATATCATTAACACTTGCACAACAGTTAGTTCAACCTTCATATCATTTAGTCATTTGTGCACATCATAGTTACAGTTTCTCATTTCTTCCAACAAAGTGCAAATACTTTTGGACATGCATCAATTGTTTTCATACAACTCTCTGCTGTTTTATAACATTATCATGTGCTTATGTCATGTCAGTCAAAATGAACTATACTTGGGAATGCTGAATAGTAATTCCCTTTAAAACTAATAGTCCTCATTTCATTGCTTGAGTCATTACATACAAAAATGTTGAACTAGTTGTCAGAATCTGTCAAGCATATTCTATCTTTTTTCTCCTAAATTGAACAAATTCTCTCAGGTCAACCTCAGCTTTCACTGATGAGAAGGGGTGTGTGAAGCATTAGTTGCAAACAATGATAAGCCACTCCTCCACATCTGGATGTGCATAAATAATTTACAGTACTGTGTATGTTGTATGTACAGTTCCAATATGTATTGCAATATTGTTTACAGTTGTGCACAGCTCTACCCAAAGGGAGTTTATGTTTGTTGTAAATAGGGTGTATTTTTTTCTTTTGTACAATGCTGTGAACAAATTAGAATTGCAAGGAGCATATGCAATAAAATTGTGAAACATGTACATATTCAGTGTTTTATAGTACAGTATTGTGTAACTTTACTGTATTTTTCAAATGTGTAAATAGTGTCACCAAGATCTGATTGTTTTGCATTGGAAAACATTTACAGAATAAAGAAAACATGACAAAGCCATTTGACTACAGTATCTTGTTCATAAACAATGTTGCAAATGTAAATAATGATATGAGAAATGTACCAAAGAAAAAGAGAAAAAAACTATAATTATAGCCTCAATTTAGCAGCTTGATCTTAAACATAATACTTTCTGATTATGTGTTGGGAAATACATACCTGGTGTCGCCTTGTGCTTTCTTGCCGTGTCATGGGGCACCTGATGGACTTCCTGCCCCCTGCCTGGTAGCTGACTGTGTGCTGTGGCACTCTCTCTGACTGCACTGATAGATAGATAGATAGATAGATAGATAGATAGATAGATAGATAGATAGATAGATAGATAGATAGATAGATAGATAGATAGATAGATAGATAGATAGATAGTTTGTTGAGTGTCATCTACCTACCCACAGAGGAAAACATCTGAACATAATATAAATGACACAAAGAATTCCACCTTTGTATGACTCTCTCCCTTATTCGTTCCACACGTCTGAGTTTGGCCTCTCGCTGCTCAGGGGTCATACAGAGGTCAGGGTCCATATCAAGGGTCAGGAGGGTAGAGTGCCGCTCCTCTGCCTGTTCAAGCAGTTTCACATTAGAATGCACATCATATCAATTTCACTAATTATTTTTGATTGATTAATTACATATAGCAACTGAAACAAAACATTTAGGGATCTCATCTTTCTGACTGACGATGTTGCACTCAAATCATGTCAGTCGTTCATTTGATTTATTTTTATTTCTTTATACTCTGATATCGAAGCTCATGCTTACATTTCCTAAACCTGCTCGTTCTCGAACTGAGGCCCTTGAGGTGTCTGTAGGCTCAGCTCTGATCATTTCTAGCCGTGACTCCCTCTTGGAGGTCCTGGATACCCTCTGATGCTGCTGTCTGCTTATACTTTTAACTGGTTGATCCTGGTGCATCTCTGCAGAGGACCGGCTTTGATCAGGGCTTTCTAGTAGCAACCGCCTGGGTGGCTTGTTCAACATTTTTTTACTCTGCTCGGCCAGTCTCTGCTGCATCTCATGTGGGATCTGCTCAGGCAGTGGAGTGTCAAGCTCAGAAGGGGGATCCTCAACTGAAACCCGTCTGGCCACAAGAGAGGATGGCAGTACAGCTGTAACAACTCGTGTCACTCTTAAAGGAAAGGGCGACTAGGATAGAAGATAGTAGGACATGGTTAGATGGTAAATGTGTGTTCTATGTCATATAATGATGTGATTTATATGTTCATTAATGATTTGACAAACCTCCTCTTGCGTCTCTGCAGTTTGACTCTGGGTTTGGACACCTGGAGAGGGCATGGGGGGTTTCTTCCTGTTAGTCATCCTCTCCTGATTCCTCTTCATCCTCTCAATCTGCTCCTCTTCGCTCATCTTCATCTTCTAGGGAAGACATAGGCTATTCAGAACATTGGTATGACTCATTTATGAGCTAAATTTAGGGAATGCTGTTAAATAAACAACAAATATTTTATTTTTATTGTTGAATGTGCATTTGTTTTTGCAGAGGAGTATGGGTTCCTGCTTGTATGTTCATATACACCCTATGTATGCACATATGTGTGCATGCATGTGAGGAAAGGGGGTTGGGTGGCAGAAGTCAGAAGACTGAGGCACTGAGATATGAGCCTCTGCCTCCCCCTCTTGTCTCAAATAGGCACTGCAACATGCCCTAATTGCAAGGAAGATGAGAGAATCAAAGAATTGGAATTTGGCTGTCATTGCATTCAGGAAAAAAATCAGCTTTGACTGCTTCTATATTTGGAGCATTTGGATCGCATTGCCATACATCCAGATCTAGTTAACCAGCACACTCATTTAAGCATACAGGAAGTTATGAAGAATCAAACCTTGCTTGATTGGTTCATTGTGTCTGGTGTGATCCACTTTGAGCTAGAATGGGATTCTAAAGATGAGAAGAAAATGGAGGAAAGAAGAGTAGAAGGATGGAAGAAGTGAGAGGATGGGTGGGAGGAGACAGTGACAGGAAGAAATGGTGTTAAAACAGGAAATATGAGGGTGGAAGACAAAACAAAGCCACTGGGGAAAATATTTGAATCTTTTGAATAAAACACATATAAAAGCTTATTAAACAAATGAATCAAAATCCCAATGTATCAGTATTGCTTTATATTCATTCTATTTGTATTTTAATTATATGTGTGCCAACCGGATGTGTCTTTCTGTGCTTTCACATTAAGGAGGTCAGGCTGGTTGTTTCCTCTTTTGTGTACATGATCTGCAGAGTGGCTGTAGATCCCCTGAAAAACACACATTGAAAGATAAAGAAAGTGTCTTCAAATCTGGAGCAATTATTTGAGGTTATATGAGGTTATTATTTTAACCTCATATGGTGACTCTGTCCAGCCATGGCCTTGGCCCCTGCTCTGGTTGCTTTCTTGTAACTCCTGTGGTAACGGTGGACGGACTGGAGGCTCTTGTTCTACATCCTGCAGGAATCATCAGAGTATAGTGAATTTTACCAGTACTCTACTATTGTGACATCCAAAAAAATAGCTACATTCAAATAACTAGATGCACTACTGTAGATATATGTTAACACATTTAAGTATCAGATTTAGTGAAATTAAAACACAGTAAGTTTATTAAAAAAAAAAAAACCTGTGGAACTCAAATATCTTAGAAGCTGATGGATTTAACTTTTGCCTTTTCAAGGGTATGGACAATGCATTTGTTTAATGTTTGTTCCATAAGCACAGAGTAAACATCAAAGGTCATTGACAAAGGAACAATGGACAGGAGTCCTACCATTGGCAGTCCACTCTCAGTTGGAGAGCCAGGAGATCCAGGATGTGGGGCTGTGGACTGGAACACTGTGGGGGAGAAAGAAAAGGTCAAAGTGAAGACACTGTTAGTCTATTGTCAGGTTTCATGTGCGTAATCAAGATGAACAAGGCAACTTTGTGCATTAGCAGCTGCAAATGGCAGCAGCCGGTAACTGTTTGAATCTTCATGACTTCAAAACCAAAACGTGTAATCAGTGTACTTCAGTCTTTTTTTTAAAGATTATTTTACTGACAGATACCTTTATTGGACAGTTATGAGACAGGATGTGAAACAAAAAAAAACACAGGAAGCATGGGAGAGAGAGGGTGTGTGACATGCAGCAAAGGACCTCCAATCAGGATTTGAACTGGAGTGAACTGCGTACTTGACGTGCGCACAAACCACTCTTCCTCCTGCATGCCATACTTCAAGCTTTAGGGTTTTTTGTCTGGTGGAAGTGATGAATAAAGGTAATAATTCACTCTCATTTTATCACTTCCTGAGTGGAAATATTTCATTCAGTCTAACCATAGTTCCTAACTGGAGCTCAGCTCCTCTGCAGTTAAGCCTTTTGGTTAAGGCTGATAAGATGGTTGCATTTTTATATAAAACATTTCAGCTTGAATGACTCACTTCAATTTATTCAGATATTCACATATTTGTGCTCGATCCATCTTCATATAAAAAATAAAAATGATTCATAGGTAATAGTATGTGTTGTATGATATTTCTATTTTATACAAAGCTTGTGATTCACAATGTTTACCATGTGCTGCACATTTTTTAAAAGTTGTGGGGGCTGAGCTGATATCTCCAGTTTTTTTTATCACCACATTGGTTGTAATTCTTTGCTTTTATTTTGTTTAAAATGATGCTGAAAAAAATGCTCTAAAAGGATTATGCAGAACTCCACTGTTACAATGTTAAGTAAAGCACAATGGTGGCACCACCACCAACACCACAACAGACTCTAAGCATTACAGTGAATAGGAGTTGAGACTTACAGTGGTGCCTCTGTAGTCCCAGTAGGAAGCGGAATTGATCCCTGTTGACCTTCAGTCCAGCGAGAATGTCCTCCATCATCCACAGCTCTCTCTGGGCCTGAGACTGATCCTGATAAGAAGGAGAGAAGTTTTTCTAATGATATGCCCTCAAGGACTATGAACATATAGTATATCAAAAACACATTAACTTACAACGTTAAAAAATTATTTTTAAAATATTTGTCTCTGTTTAAGAGTGTGATTCACCAAAAGTAGAAATGCATTTTAATACATGCAATAAACCATATTATCCAAGCTTAATATAATGGTGAAAAAGCATCCAGTTTGTACTTTGAATTTACCTGTGGCATTCCAAAGTTACAGATGTGCTGAAGGTGTGAACGAATTACAGACAGTTCACTCTCCATTCTCTCATATTGACTCCAAACCCGCTCCATTTCCTAGATAAAATATAAAGACAGACTTATTTACATTCTTTACAACAAAAATAATCCATTATACTCTGGAAGACACGAAAACATAAGTAGAACAAATTAATCTATTGTGTGTGCACATATCCATATCATTCCTCTATTCTCTGTTATTTGATGATTAAAATCATAAGTATTACATCAGTCACCCATCTGGGTTTATTACACCTGACTTCTTACACACCAATGATACGTCACACATTCTGGCCCGAATTGTGACTAGCTCTTCTTGGAGCAAAGCCTTCTGGGTCAGTGCCTCCTCCTGGGCCTGGGGCCCCTGGCTGCTCCACTCCTCCAGCTGCAGTCTGGACACTTCTAATGCACACTGGACACTGTCCTGCAAGAGCACACTAGTAGGTCATTTTGAGAAGAAAAATATGCAGATAGACAAGTAAGGTGTGCATTAATGAGCAGTAAATATTAAGTATAGCCTACTGACCTTATCCATTTGTAGCTGGGCCAGTTCTACAGAAAGTGACTGTAGCAGCTTGTCACACCCACACAACCTTGTCAACACAGCCTAAAAAGGGAAAATCAAATTGATGTGTACTCTGTGAAAAACATTTTAAATACAGTATTTAATAGAAATTAAATACTGAATACTCACATCTGCATCACTCTCAAGGGGTCTGACAGGTGGGATTTCCCTCGGGTCTGGCTTTGGGGCCTGAAAAGTATCCAGGTCATAATTGTTTTCAAAACAGTGTTTATTCATGTTGCTTCTTCATGTCCACCTTCCTTTATAGATATGTGATTGGTAATGTTATGAAATAATTTAGAATCTTTTGATAGATATGTTCTCACAAGAGTTAATGTGTGTATTAGTTAATCTGACAATTTATGTGCTTGAATGTAAAGAGGTTTTGTCTTTCAAAACATCGCAGCACAAGCTTCAGCACTCTGGGAGAGACACACACAGAGGCCACAGCCATGTTTTACATGTTTGATCATGAATTTGTGACAAATGTCATGTCAAGAGACAGCAGCTTAATGTATAACATTTAGCATAATAATGACAATTCTCATGTAGTCAGACAAAACACAGATAAATATGTTTGATGCCTTTTGGACATAATACTCCAATTAAAAGGATATATTATTTATTAGTCAAAATTAAAAATTGACACAGCAAAAAAGACATTAGTGACAATACAATATAGTGACATGGACATTAAACAAATCAATGACACACACATAACAGTACATAACAATATGAAACGGTACTGTAGCTCCTACTGTTAAAAATATGAGTCCCTGTGTTATAAGTCTGTATAGTTAGACAACAGTAAACAACATAAACACAAATTCTTTAGGGGACATAACACAAATAAAAACACCACAGCACCACTGACAGTTGTAAAGTTGTACCACAGAAGACGCCATAAAAACAGAGCAGCAGAGTGGACTGTACCATAGCTGGCGGTAGCACACAAACAGATAAATGGCTGCGATGATGGTGATGGTGGTGGTGGTGGAGGTGTGGGGGGTGGGGAGCATGTGAAGCTCTCAATGAAGGAGGCAAAGGGGGCAGTAAGTCTGCATGTGCCCCTGTGGAGTAGCTCTGAAGGAAGAGAGAGCATGTAAACAATATGAAATGAGAGTAATAGAAAAACTCTGATATACAAGATAAGCGTGCAGTTATTTTAGTATTATTTTTATTAAACAGTGAGATCATTTTGATGTAGATTTATTGCTAATGCTATAATCACCTTTCCTAAAGGTCTTCGCACACTCTGGATATGATGGACAGAACCATATGTAGGTATGGGCTGCAAATAAGAAAAAATGAGTCATATAAATCAATAGGGCCACAGGGGCCCACTAACAACCTTTGGCCACAGGGTCCCATAGCGGGTTAACCGCGCCATGAGTTTACAGCAACATATTAAAATGTATTGTTTGCAATAATAAATGTCCCTCCTTTAAAAAATACACATTTTTAGCTATTCATCCAAACCTTGGTTATGTTCTGCCACCTCTCTGTAACTGGAGTATTAGGAGTGGATTTGTACTCCAGTTTAGGTGAGCCAGGTGAGTAGTGCAGGGTCTGTGGCACCATGCCTGGGTCGTCCTGGGGTCGGATGTCAACTCTTCCTACTGGTGTGTGAGGTCTTGATCCAAGCTGCGCTCTTGGGGTCAAAGATCCTGTTCCCATGATGTCTGACTGTGTGGGTGGTGTACATTCACCAGAGATATAGGGAAGAGAATCTTCTTCCTGGTTTGGACCACAAGCTCTTCTTCTGCTGAAATCAAGAGGACTGGGTGTTCGGGGTAATGGGCTGCATAAACATTAGAGGAATCAGAACAGGATGGCAAAGATTTCATGGAAAATAAGTATGTGTTGTTTACAGAGATGACTTGATAACCTGCTGTTCCTCTGACGCACACTCCTCCTTCCCCTGTGCTCTGCATGCGATGACCCCATTCTCCCACTACTGAGATGACTGGGTTCACTCAGAGTTCTGCTGACATGCCTCTGTCTATGAGAGGGACCCTCTCCATCGGAGGGGGATTTAGGGAAGTCCACTGATTCACTGCTGGCACCTATCTGTGTGAAATCCTGATAACTCGAGCAACGCCTGAAAGGATCAGAGATGCAGCAAAAAAAAAAAAGACTCACCCAGTTGAAACAATGACAATGTTTAACCTCTCAGTGTTTACAAATAGTGCCCTTTACCTGTTCATGGAGTTGTCTGGTTCCATAGCAGCAGACTGGCTGAGGGCTCGGACCCAACCCAACATATCCTCCTGAGTGTCAGCACTAAAGAAATAAGAGCGCATTCCCTGGTGCACCACCTAGTTTTACAGAAATTATCCAAAATATTACACCATATGGCCATTATTTTAATTATAAATGTGCGGTGGCTCAAGTTAAAAATTATAAAACTGAACTGTTTTATCAACTGAAACTACTGAAAAAAACCCACAATATTTAAAGTTACCACAATATTTCAATAATTCAAATAAGACTAAGATCTTATTTTAAGTTATTTTTTATCAAAGATTTTAATTTGGCTTGATTATCTGGATTTTAGTAATTATATCTAAGAGAATAGTTAGTCACAGTGTATCATACATTTTGCACATAAATATGGGAATTAGTGTTAGAATTCGTTAATATAAAAATCATAAATAACTGAATAAGTAATTAAAAATACCTTAAAGGTGAACTTTCTGTTCTTGCATTCTCGTGGTGTGCAGAACAGGATTTTATAGCTTGGGAGTGGGATGCTGCCCAGCACAGATTCTTCTCTACTGTCTGATGCGGACAGGAAAGGAGTGAAGAAAACATGCTTTGTTGTTTATTCAGAGAACAAGAGAGAGCTTCATCCAGTAAAATGCTATAAACTATGCTTCCTACTGTACCTTTATAGTAAAACAAACAGTAGTTGGAGAGGACAAACCATCTTCTCTTCCATAGTTTCAAACCAGAGCTATCCTACAGAGGGAAGTTTAATTAGTAGCTTTTTGAACAACTGAGTCTTCTGCATGTAACGCTAAAAGAAAAACAACACTGATGTGTGGAAACTTACTTTTTTGTTCAGCCATCCTCTGATGACCACAGCACAGTTGGGGTCTCTCTTTGCAGCCTGGCATCTTTTTCCAAATGTTTGTACCTTTCCATCACTTTCCTATGACAGAGTAAGTTACTGTTAATGTTACATATTGTTATATTTACATCAGAAAACTTGACATAAAATATGATAAACAAGCAAAACTACAAACAAACCGTATTGACAGGGAAGTAGGAAATGGTAGCGACACTGGATGCTTGGCTTACTCTGTCCTGGTCATCCATTCTACAGTGCAAACAAAAATATGTATAAACAAGTGTAACTGAAAACACCTTTGTAGATATTAGTTAAAAAGAAGTGGAACAAAGAAATGGAAGATGAGAGAAGGTAATTATCTCACATAGCCATAAACATATGTCAGAAATGTTACTGCTAAATGAAATGTCACATCAAACACATTTCTTATTTCCCGCGCAAAAAAGTAGGATAAATTCTGGAATATCTCTCTTGCATTAAAAACATTTAGATACATAGTCCCAGCTTATTAAAATGGTTGACCTTAAACTAAACCTGTCTCTACTAGCAACATTTTAATTATATTATAAGATAGAAAATACACACACACACACAGACACACACACACACACACATAGAATTACACAATATTAAATCAGGATATCAGATAATAATAAAATCCACGTCTACCATAATAATTCGCAAGCTAATTCTGAGCAACCTAATGACATGAAATTGTCCAAAAACTATGAAAACACATGACCAGTGCTGAACAATTACTCCTTCTATTATGCCCACATATTTGAATGAACTAGCTGAGACTAGTTGGTCTCTGTGTGGCTAAAACATGAGGCCTTACCAGTACCATCTGAATCAGTCTTTTCCCCAGTAGAAGTAGTCAATTACACCCATGAACAGCACCTTATAGCCTCCAAACACACATATGCCACATTCCCATATGGCTAAGATTTTTTCCAAGTCAACTGTTCATTCTCTCGGAAACTTGGTGTTGTGATCTTCCCACTTCCAGAGAAACTCTCCCACAATTCTATTCTGAGCCATAACAGGCCGGTGCGCATCCCCACCATGAAACTGACAGGTGACAGCTGTGTCGCCGTGGTAGCAGGGAGGGGCCCAGGACTGTGTGAAAACCAATCTGGCAGCAGGGGCAGGGCTGGTATGACAGACGAGATTTGGAATGTATCCCAAACTGTGGACATGCTGCATGGACTGCCGAGTACAGAAAACCCAAATAGAAGAGTGTGGAGTGTACAGGGAGCGTAAAGAGGCATGTCGGACACAAATGTGTAAGGAGGGGAGGGGTGGGGTTCATTGTGTCAGAGGTCTCTACATTTTTTTTTTTTTTATGTTTTCTCTTCAAGCATGTGACTACATGGATTTATCAGCAGGGTCTGTATCTCAGGTCACATGGTAGCATTCTCACACCTGCACACTGATACAACAAACTCTGCTTCTACTGCATTATATATTTATGGAAATGTATTTAATGGAACTCTGTTATATAATTTTTGGCATTTTAGTCATATTCATATTGTTTTTGTGTGTTTTATTTCTTTGCTGTTAACTGATAATGGAAATACGCAATGCGATCTTTGGGAAATCTTAATTTTTTTAATCTTAAAATTTTAATCACTAATGCTGTATAAAGTAAAATATTTATGAATATGATTATGATTATGTTAAGTTATATTATTGCATATCTACCTTTCTACATTTTTATATACTAGTAGTACTAACACTTTAAGATATACTAATACTACTTAATTAGTATATCTATTTAAAAATAAGAATTTGTCTTACTACTACTTAATTCAAAACTACTGTGTATGCATTTATTATTTCTTAAAATTACCAATTAACAATATTGATGTATGTAAAATGTATTAATGTATTCTATTGTCTATATGTGCACTCTGTGGCCTGGATTTGCAGTTTATCTGAATATATGTGCATATGCTTTGTTTGTTATGACTTAAATTACAAACTCATGACTAAAAGCAACTCATATTTCGGCTTCAAAACGGACTCTCAGCTACCTTAAGATACACTTGCTGTAATTTCCACCCGAAAGGCCTCTTATAGTATTTATGCACTGTACAATTATTGTTGACTGGCATGAAACAACAACACAGATGAACATGAAGATAAAATGTAATGAGAAACATTTCACAGTGAGCCTCCGCAAGCACTCGTGGGTGACCCAGAGGCTTGACACTATTAGCATCCGTAATCTAAGTCGGAATCAACCACGATCCCTCACAAGTGAGACACAGAGTAAATGAGAAAACAATCAAGTCTTTGTAGGAGATGAGAGCAGAGACTAACAACCTCGTAGCCACTGGGGGTTACGTGGGTGTCGTGAAATATTTGGAAAATCTCCTTCATTATCAGGAGGGGTCACTTGCTTGGGGAGGAGAAGACTTAAAATGCTAAAGAGGGATAGAGAGGACAAATGGTGGGTCTGTGTACCACACAGAGTGTGCTTTGTCGTGCCCAAAGACTCTGGAGCATCATGTGAAGTTGGACACAGAGCATGTTTAATGCATCAACTGAGATAATATCCTCCCTCCCTATCAACAAAAACGTTTGCATGTCTTCTACATTCTCATGACTTTTAATGTCAACAAAATCATGACAGCACATTTGACCTTGATAAGAATATCACTGACGTAAACTGCTGTCTCACACTAAATAGCGTTGCTTAGAAGATTTTCTAATGAAGAAATGGAATTGTTGTACAGTAAATTTTTTCACAGATACGGAGAATAAAGTTGAGATTTAGGAGACATAAAAGTTGCTGTGTAGATAGAGCTGGGATGTCATAGCTTGGAAAAGCTGTGGAAAAGCCCCCAGTGGACCTGTAATATTTCAGCCACAGATAATGTCATCAGCCACACTTCTTAATGATCCTGTTAGTCTTTCTATTGAATGTATAATGTGCTGGAAATTAAATAAAATTCATTACATAACAGAAAATAAAGTATGAATGAACTCATATTGGAACACAAATAAATATCTTACTGTAAAATGGTGTTAAATTGCTCAAATAACAGTGCACTATCTAGCTTTACATGAGAATAAATCATAATAAAGATGACATATTGCTATACCTGACTAATTGCACCCGCCTGCTGGCTGCTTCAAGCTCCATCACTTGGCACACTTCCTCACAGCATCTCCTCAAGCTTGGCTGCCCTCTTCCTGGCTTCCACAAGCTCCTGTTGCCCAAACAGCCACAACACTCTCCTGCTACACTCCGTTTCCCTCTTCATACGTGTGTGTTTCTCACTTCTTTCCCACGTTATGATTTCTAACAGTGATGTTTGTCTGGTGATCTACCTACGCTGGCTATTGACGCTCAGTCCACTCTTCTCCCCATCTAACAGTGCACTCTCTGTGAGCCCCTTCTTTCTCACCCCCCCTTCTCTTCTTCAGTGTCCCTCCCTCTCTCCCTGCCCTTGACAGCCTCTCTGTCTTTTGCTGAGTGTGGGTTTGTGACTTAGGAATTTACAAGAGAAAAAAAACAGCTGTTCTCTCATTCGTTTTCTCTGCCCTTGGCATGATTTCAATTTCATTTCCCAGCTATTACATTGATTAGATATTTGGATGTATGCCTTGAATTTTCAACTTTGATAAAGACCGAGCCAACCAGGGTAGAAGGACATTGATTTGACATGGGAGTACAACATTTGAAGAACAATACAAAAAATAATTGGATGCATGTGCCTGAAATATATATTGAATCTGAACTGTATGATGATTTAAAGTTAAAAGAGCAGGACAATGGTTTAAATTTTAATGACGAAATATTGATTAAATAACAAACAATTTAAAAATATACTGTGAATTGCAAAACGCTTATAAAATATATTGTTAAAATAATTAATATAGCATTCCAGAGAAAATTTCACTGTTGTATGAGTATGTCTGGATTTTCAGCCTTTATTTAGGAATTCCTGCCACTCTGAGTCAGTATCTCAGTTTTTATTCCCAAGACAGAAACTGAGACACCTCTAATGCACTTCAAATGTGCATTTGAATGCAGCACAAAAAAAAATTCAACTTATAAAACTGTGACACAGGTGTACAGTCATTCAGTGATTTAACCTGAGAAAAGTGAGAGCATCTCAAAAAACGCAATATCAAAAAGAAAAAGGAAAGCAGGTAAAGGAAAAATGAAAGCTGATAGTCAGCAGTGGGCCACAGCAGCCTCAGGGGAGCTGGTATTATTGCTGTACAAGGGGAAGATATTAAAGGCATTTTAAGTGCTATGATAAGAACAAGGAAGATAGGCGAAAAGTCATGTCTAAAATTACTCTCACAGGACAGCAGACTACAGGCCTGGTGGGTTGGTGGCACAATACTGAAATGTACACAAGTTTTCAGTTATGTGTCTAGGAATTCTATTGTTTTCAATTCAACATCTAGCACATACTGGATGGACACACTCTGCACTATAAGTATGTGACAAAACATTCAAGACATTTCTCAACACACAAATGGTAATCATGCCATTTTATAATTAGTATCTCACATGTCTAGGCCATTTGGCTTTGACCAGAAAGGTTGTGACCTTAGATGTCCGGGATGTCCAGTTTCTCACAAGGGAACAAATCAGTCTGCCTGCAGATATTTACGACCCCTCCCATTTAGCATACTACACAATATGCTCTGCTGACTGACAGCTGCACAGCTACTTGTCATCTCCTGTTACACACTGTGCAACCTGTGGGGCGCTTTTGTACGAGAAATAGGAACAGTGTTGTCAAGGTTCATGGGTAATGTAGTACTTCTGAGGACTGACAAATAAATAAAAGGATAAGTAAATAAAAGTTAGTAAGTACCATAGTGAAACACATTTAAATGGGCCCATAATCTCATCACATCTGTCTGGCTCTTCAAACATATGCATTGATTAATAATGATTACAATATTGATAATACAAATCTACACACCTAACTTAAGAAGTATTTTCTGATGGAAAAACAACTACAGTGTTGAGCCTGATTTGAAGCTGATTTTATTTAAAAGTCAGTTATGTTCAGATACATTGCCATTAGCATGCAGGTTTAATGAGGAGAAAATACTAACGATAAAAGAAGAAAATGAAATTGTGTCCTAAGACAGGTCATTCCACAGTAAACACCAACAGCAGTACAACGTACAAACAGTAATGATGAATATGTATATATATATATATATATATATATATATAT
>JANJYP010247420.1:0-10626 GCA_024605115.1 Rastrelliger brachysoma | reverse complement strand
CACACACACAATCCCCCATCATGCTGCTGGTGGAATGACTAATGCATAGAGGGTCATGGTGTAAAACTGTTGCCCCAAGGTCAGCATACTGACACTTAATTGTTTGTCCTGTCATGTGTCACTTCCTGGAAATTTCATATCTGACCCTTGTTAGCTCTGTGTTTCTGTTTTAATCCCCAGTGTGACAGAAAGATCAGAACTGTGCTGTGATCAAGATGTGTCAGATTACTGTTGGGTCCTGTCATTTTGATGCAATACAGACCTAAGATGCTTGTCTGTCATGTGTAGACTGAGCCGTTATTTCAATCCTTTAGAGTACTTCACATTTCATCTAAAAAGACTGTAACTTAGAACTGGAAAATGCTTACCTGAATTATCCTACTCAAACTGCTGAATTTTACACCTAAAAAGGATTATTTCACCCATCATTTATATTGCAAGCTCATTGAGAGGAATGATTACAACAAAAAAACTGTTTCAAGGTACATATGAGCACCTTACTGTTGTTTTAAAGCAGTCTTGTAGAAATGTGAACTAATCCTTATACAATATTTTCACAGATAATTTACTAGGTTAACAATATACCTGAAGAGAGAAGTCATTGTGAGTTGTGTTTTATATGGTCACAGGCCATAAAGAAAAAAAAACATCCTCACTGATCTGATCTCTAAAAATACTTGTTTTTGAAAATCACCAACAATGCTATTTTGCTGTACTGTGTTAATCATAGCACATATTATAAATCTATACTAATCAAATTGACAGTAGTATATACAGTGCAGTAGTATGTGTACTGTTTCTGTTTAATGTCTGTAGTTTGTTCATACATCTCATTGTCGAACTACCTTTTAAACACTTCACGTTTTCTAATTTTAAAGCACTTTGGGAATAAGATAAAGCAAATCTGATTATAAATGGTAAAGTACATCAATCACAGCTCTCATGTAATATTGCTTTTTTATTTGACCAACGCACCACAGTACAAAAGAGCCTGAAAATAAATACATAGCTTAACATACATGTTAAGTTATGTATTTATTTTTTAAGCAGCATATAATTTATACTGTGCATGGTGTGCATGCGTGTGTGTTGTTTGTGTGAAGTAATGTATGCTATTTGTACTGTGAAAATGTGTCAGTTTCGCCCACTATTCTCAGTTCCCTGCCCTGTCCTTTAAAAGAAAATTCTGGTTTATTACAACTTGTTATTACTGTATTGGCCTGAATATAAACCCTCATCTGCCCCCACAGTTAGTTACATCTGCATGGTAGCTCTGCATCTAAGATCCCTGTTGTAATAACTACTGCAGGAATGGTTTTTCATGGCACTAATTTGATAAACTGGAAATAGTTATAGGCCAAGAGACGAGGCTTAAGTTTGAACCCACAGCTAACTCAGGGGCTACACTTAAGTTTGGTTTTACTTCTAAATATGATATTTCTTGCCATATCAGACATAGCAAGTTTTATTTGCATAACCCAATATTAGAAATCGCACATTTGCCACATGGGGCTTTACAGTCTGTACAGCAATACAACCTTATCGGTTCTTAGGCCCTTAGTTGAAATAAGGTAAACCTCCCTAAAAAAAACTAGCTTTTAATGTGAAAATATCAGAAAAGATTCAAGAAGAACAACAAAGGAGGGATCCGTCTCTCAGAATGAACCAAAGTGCAATACATGTTGTGTTTAAGACATACAGTAATTGTATCTAATTCACCACATTCCCCGATTGCGGCAACTTACTTTATACAATACAAAGTTATGCAATACCAAAGTACCAAAGTTAAGAAAACAAGACCAAAGTGAGCCAGAATTATCATTTAAAAGACTTCTTCTTGTCTGTTTAAGGGCTAATGCAGCCCTTTCTTTCTAAATACACTCATATTTGACTCACTTAAAGGTAAAGGAATTCATTGTATGAAAAATGTAATTATAGTAAATCTTATATTTTCTAAGGCCATGCAAATACATTGAAGTTATGCTCAACCTTATTAATTTGTTTAAAAGCTTTTTTTAATTTTTAATATTTTGAATGAAGTGGAGTTAGTTTAACCTCTTAGATGATTGAAACAGTAAATTTGTAACTTTAATTATGCATTACCACCACCTACCCTTTACACTTATCAGGAATGTGTATCTCATTCTTCCTTGCTTTTTGCATGTGAATCCTCGCAACACAACATAAGCTAAAAATTGGTCTCCAGCACCAGTGGTTGTCAAAACAGATACATCTAAAATGATGTCTACTCCTGTAAGGACACTGCTGATTAATTTGTGAAATTTGATCAGTTTTCAGTTTTGTGTTATATTTTGCAAAGTGTTTATATGGACTCAACACACAATGGGGCATCTTCTGTTCATACACAACAAATCATCGAAACTCTATTATCTGTAATTTATGATATCTTTTTTTTCTCACTCCTGCAGTTTCCCATGTGCATCACTGTGAGGTTATCACCCAAGACTTAACAAATGATGTGCTTGTGTTTGTATGAATGTATTGATTAGCACTCTATTTGGGCAGATATCTTTCTTTATTTAGGATGGCAGGTTTGCAGGGAGGAATACTGTCTCTCTCCTTCATGCCATGTCTTCAGTTTTTTGCCTCACTGGCTTCCCTAACTGCCCTGCTTTATTGAATAAATTCAAGCTGTCATTTCCCATGCTGGTAGAATAACTCAAACACAACAACAATAATACAGGAAAAGTAGGATAAAATAATCTTGTCATGGCTGTAAAAGTGATTGCTTGAAGCCAATGTCAACAATCAATACACTAATTCCATAATTTATACTCGCAGCAATTGAGAAGGAAGGAAGCTCTGATATGGTATTTCTTGGCTCACTGACCAACTTTGACCTTCAATAGAAGTGAGAGTGGGATTATTGTGTTGTTCAGCTCAAAGAAATCACCGACAAGAGTTGAGAGGCAATGTCTGACATTTTATGTTCAGGACCAAAACCTAAACTGATTAATTCTCAGTAAGCACCAGCTCTTGAGCTTTCACTATCTTTATGACAGCAAATCTGTGACACTCAGCTGACAGAGTGAAACATAAAAGCTGGACAGAGATTTTCTCTAACTTATTTCTTTTATCCCTTCTTTTTATGGAGGGGGAGGTACTTTCTTTTTCAGCCTGGAGCAAGATGAATTTTTCACTAGTGCTAGAACTCATTATCAGTTCTCATTCTGTCCATTTCACTTTTCGGCTGATGCCGCTCACAGGGTACCCCATTCTCTATCAATTATAGCTTTTTATGGATATTTCCAGACAGCATTTTATGAGTAAGGGCCTAGCTGTATGCTGAGTAGTACCTAAATAGATCTGACCGTAAACTACTTATCTGTACATCCACAGACATGATTCAACATCCTTATTGGCCAACAACACTGTTGACATTGTTAGGATGAGATTTGTGAAGCCCCTGAACACCAGAAGGCATCAGAAGTTTCTGTGAAAAGAAGAAATTGATTGCAATTACCATAGAGATTTTTTCAAGTGTTTTTCTCCCCCCTCTAGTGATGCTAATAACTTAATGATCCCTAAAAATGCATGCAATTTGCCTCAATTGGATTTAACTATTGTATACTTGTGTGCTAGAGATTTCCAATCACTGAAAGTCTGATTGAGCATCAGACAGTCTATAGTAAAAAAAATGGCATGTGGAGCCAAAGAATATTATGGTTAAATATTATTACATAAAACTGGAGATTTGATTGACAGAAGGGTTCTGAGCCCTGTTGAACTTCAGCCAAACTTTTTTATCATGTTGTTGTAAGTTTCTCATGACTGTTTACTACATATATGAAGACACTATGTGCTACAGAAATCTCCAAGGGTAATATTAACCAAATTACTCTGTGTTGGACTAAACCTAACACAATCCTGAATTATAGGAGTTTCTTTTTTTTTAATATGTAGTCATGTCTGCTCATCACAATATCCCCAGGATTTATATTACCATTACCATTGAAAAAAAAATCTTAACATTTCTTTACAAGATGGGAAGGGCTTGAGTGACAGATGGGAAGGACTTGGGCAACTACCTCAATGTAACAAACAAATACAGCCATCTATTGGTGATATTGACATCTAACTTTTCCATTTCTATTTAATTCTAATGGAATAATGATTCACAGCTAGATTCATAGTTACATAAGGGGTTAGTGTTAGTGTGTGTCTAGTCAGGCAGACCACAAAACATCCCTTAATCTTCTGAATCAACATCAGTAATCTCAAATCCAAACATCATCAACATCCCTTCTCTTTAAAAACTAGAGTTAGGTGTCACTGCATCCTCATCGAGCCAATAATCTCTAAACCAATGCAGCCCAATTAGAAAAGCCCACAAACACTGACCGTGCAGTCTATATGTTATGATGCTAGGTGGAAGGTGGTCTTACCCAACGGGGGGGAGGGAGCGGCAGTGGACAGTGGGACCCCTGCCAAGTTATTGAGAACAGAAGGAACTGCTGGTGTCATAATGATCACTAAATGTCTGTGGTGTTCAGTTACAGCAGGAGATTGGCAAGGAGGTGCATGACCTTTGCTATATTGACCTACTGGTTGACTCCTGATGGGGTGCAGTAACAACACAACAGACAATAAGGAGAAAGAGAAGACGGTAGAAGTTTTATTCAATGTAACTACATATAATCCAGATAAAGTGACTTAAAATCGCTTTTTTAAAGTTGCTTATTTATAAACTCAATTCATCTTTTGCGGATGTATTTTACTGTATATGTGTGCATTGAAGCATATGCGTGTTTCTTGGTGAGGCGGCATGACCTGGTGTTGAAAAGGGGGCAGGGAGATTGTGACAGACAAGGGTCTCACCTCACACTTCACGTCCCAAATGGATTAAAATAATTTTTCCGAGATTCTTTCTTTCCCACTGCTGCCTGAAGCAGAATGAGCACTTGTGAGGATAATTAAAATTGATGATATAGAATGACAGAGACATGATTTCTGCCTGCAGCAAGAAGTCTCTGAAGACAGTCTAACCAAACTGTCCTGCCACAGCCATTCTGTTTTACATGGCTGTTTCACCTTACTAAATTGATCACAAGTAAATACTCGCTATTGAATTTAAGTATGATGTATCAGTCTAGGGACTGAAGGTTACGATTCATTTAATGGAAATTGTCCTCTTGTGACCCTTTATCATTGTAGGGTTAATGTGAGTGATTTCTGTTGGACTTTTGTAAATTTTTATCTGTATTTTAGTTCACCCGTCTTGTATAGATTATAGTTTGTGTCAACTGCTGAAGACTAGGTTATAAATTCATTTTTCCTTGTTGTAAGTATTTGTATCAAGTCTTCTTATGTTTCATGTTTAGGCTGAATAGCATTTTAAATTCCTATAGTATTTAAATAACATCTAGAAATCTGTGATGCTCAGCAATTGCCACTTTTGGGCAGGTTATAAGATAATGTCAAAGTAATTATTTAAGTGTTGAATGACAAAGAAGAAGAATTCTCAGCTTTTGATTATTTGTGAGTTTTGGAAGTTTCGTAATATCCCAATGAGTTCCTATGAGAGAAAATGATGGATTGGATATTTTAATTACAGTTAATTATTGCACTAAATACAGAATGAAGGGCAAATTATCTGTCTATAAATGAACTCACTCAAAAATGTATGTCTGCAACCAAACTGCCTCAACATGTTTTTTCACTCACTAATAAATTATGTTCACTTGATTATTCATGACACATGTCATTTTAGTCCTGAGCAAGAACAGCTTTTTCTTGTTTCCAGTTTTTTGGAGGAACTAAGCAGCTGTCAATGAGAAGAGCAGGAAGACATAGAGCTAGACATGTTGCAGGAAGGGGGGGATGGTAAGACTAAACCCCCACCAGGGTCCCTCCAAAGATAAATATTGATTGTGGACAGTTTTAATTACTTCCTTAAATTGAGCAATTTTGGTTTTCCCAGTTGGTTCCCTGTGAAAAATCCATGTAGGATCCCACATTGAAGGAGAGGGAGAGGGTTGAGCATGGCGCACCATAAATCACCACAGATACATAATTCATTGGAAGCGTGTGAAAAGGACAAGACAAGATGCTTTGGATCATTGAAAACAGCATCTCCACAGGTCTTTCAATGTAGTGAGATCTCTCTCTTTGTTTGTGAAGGGCTCATTTAAATTTAGTTTTATTTTCATACTTTTCTGTATTTATGTTCAGGTTTGATCATTTTAAATCTCTAAGGGAGTTATCAAAATACAGCAGAAGAAACATCAGCATAAAGATTTTATTCAGTGATAGTACTTCTGTGGTGTGGGTTACTATTTCTGACATGTTTTTTGTCCACTCATCTTCAGAAGGGCCAGGTCAATGCTTATCTGCACTAACGTGTAGACAACTCCGACTTTGAATCAGCATTTGGCAAGCTGCTTCTATAGGACACAGAAAAGACTTTCTCAGACACAGTTGCAGTAGCTCCTAAATGCAGAATAGTCTTCACATCTTACAGAATTCATCATTCAGAAGTCCTTGATCTGCAGGTAACATGGTGCCCTGCTACTGTAATATATGGCATATAATAGTTTCAGTGTCAACCAGGAAGATATTACTCATTTCAGTGAAGATATGCATCATAGGTTGAGGATGATCACTCTGAATTGCTGTTTGAAGCATTTATCATATTAGGTTATCTGATTGACATTACTTAGACTTAATGTCTATACTGCATTGCCTTCATACACATGCTTTTTACCTTTTTATCCTACACAAATTAGTCTGTGTCATTAGGACTTTAAAGGACAAATTTGATACTTAAATGATGCCTTAAGCAAATTGAATCTTAGAAGTGAAAGGTCAGTAACAGAGAGGTGTCCCTGAATTTTAGCAAAACGCTGATAAACTTTTGTTAAGCAGCCGACAAAAATAATCTCAATGTCAGTTTGTAGCTGTTGTGGATCTTTTGAAAGTTTCGTGCAGAATTACAGTAGTTAGAAATACGGAGATTAAGCAGCAGCATCTTGTGGCTGCTCTGTGATTGTGTGACTTCAGCCTGTGAATGGCAGCGCCCAGTTTCCTTCCTCAGGACTAACCTGCAGCCTTTCTGTACCTGTGGGAGAGGCAGCACTGCTCCCCTCTGCTCATCTAGCCCAAATCCACACAGCCAGACCTACTTCCCCTGAGACCCAGTTCTCCGTATCACCAAATAGATTGGTCACTGGAATTGCACGTTTGAGGTTTCTGAACAAGGCATTATTCTGTTGTATTGTAAAGACCCCTACACTGACCTGTTCACAGAGGCATAGGGGGAAGAATTTTTACACTCTGTTTATCAGAGATGCCACCAACAACTGGCTCAGAGTTTTTTCTATCTCTTTGTGGCTGTAAAGAGAAGAGAGTGAGTACTGTGTGGCTTGAGCACTGACCTTAATCTGAAGGATTGCGCTGTTATAGGCAGAGGTGAGTCTGGTCATCTATACTACACCAGTCCATTGTCCATCCATAACATGACATCAGCTGGGGAATGCATACAAAGTGAAGCATTAAATGTAGATACTCCATTTGTAGTGTCTCACTCACTCGGGACCCAGTAGAAGTGTTTCAGACTGATTTTGTTTGTTCAAATACTTAGTGATATTTCACAGAATAACAACACTGATTTGTATTCATCAGGGAAAGTGGTTTAAAAACATAAACAGAACAAATACTACACAGGCAGCAAGAATATTGAAAAAACAATTTGAGTGCATTTCTCATGCCTTTTCCTATGTTATTAGAATACTGCAAAAAGAGAAGAAGGGGTCCATTTTTTTATGCGTCTGTGTTTGTAAGCTTGTTTTTGGTCATATCTAGCCTGTTTCATATTCTTATTCATGTGAGTGGATCAGCATACTATACATCAGTAGTGTAAACACCACTCAACACTTCACTCACCCTGCAGCAGAGGAGGACTATTCTTAAACAAACTCAAATGAATAAATAATATGTCAAGGAAGTGCTTATATTCATATCCATAAATTTTCTCTCTAGGCCTTACGCTGTCCTCCATGACATCGGTGTGAGTGAGAGTCCCGCCTGTGATTACCTCTTCCTCTTATGCACCAGACTGACAAGCACATGTTGGAGGGGGGTTGTGTGAGAGCGGAGGGCTATACAAGCCCCTCACTCTGAGTGCTAATGGCTGATTGGAGGCCGGATAGGAGGCTTCAGTTCTCTCTTTTATCCTGGCCTGCTTTTGACCTGGAGAGCCAGCAGTAATCGGCCCGGCAGAGGGGTAATCATTTCCCGCGTGCAGACTCTGATAAGTTGGAACACCTTCCCCGGCAGCGGAGGGAGCTCCTGCGGCCTCCCTGGTTATCGCTCTCTCCCCGGCACCCCTTCAAGAGGCTGCGTTGCCTCCTCTTCCAGGCTCAAAGGCTCCATCAACAGCGGCTCTCTGCTCCGCTTTCATCTGACAGAGCACATAAGCCGGTGAAAGGAAAGGAAAATAAACTGGGTTCTATCTCTCAAATTGTGATCTTATGAATTCGATTTGGTCACTTTTAAAATATAACTGCACAATTTGTTATTTTCCCCTGTTTCCTTTTCTCTGTTAATATCTGTGGTGATAAATTGCTTCGATTGACAGGCTCATTTTTTTTGTTGTGCGCCTCTGTATTTGTGATAAGGCAGCAAACCGTGGTCACCTGAAGGGGCTGAGAAGTTCTCTGAGGATCGAGTGCTCTTGCTCAACACCTTTCATGTAAGCCACTGTGAAAATTGTTTGGCTTATTTTGTTGAGGAAAATCCCCATGTTTTGCTTGATTACATTTTGTTATGGTTTTCCTCCCATTTTTCAGAGAACTTCTTAAGCCTGCTGAGATTACTGTTTAATAGGGATGATATTGTGCTGGCTTTATTGGCTATTTGCAGCTGCACCACCGGTTCATTTAATAGCCCCGTCGGTTGTTAAAGGGATTACACAGCTGCCACACTCTAGTGTGTACAGTGGGCCTCTGGTGGAAAAAAAGACTATTGCCTGAAATGAGAAGACGGAAAAGAAAATAATTTTCTGCAGTTTGTCAGAAATGTGTGATCATACATGCAAAGTTTGCCTGGCACATTCAAATTACCTGCTCGCCCCATTGTGATCTGACTCTGATGATTTCCCATTCCATATCTAAGTGACCTTTAGAAGGCCAGAGGCACTACCCAACATTGATTAAATAAATTGATCCCCACACATTCAAAGGATATTAATTAGACATGGAAAACAAGTGAATGAACACAAATAGCTCTTAGTTTAAATGCAATAGCAAATAAAACATTGAAGAGAAAGCCCAATAACACATAAAGAACTGAAGTCCCTTGAAATAATTTTAAATGGTGAAGCCTTTTCAGAAACAATTACCATGTGATTGGGTTGATTTGTAGAAAATGGCATTGTCTTTGGGAATTAATATGGTCCTATTATGTTTTTATGTAAATTATTTCATTAAATCATTTTTTCCATAGACACAACAAATCAGGGTGATTACTGATAGACTCTAACCTTAAGATCAATACATATCCTGACTGAATGTGTCATTTTTGAACCAGGACACATGCTGAGATGTCGTACTTTAGTGGCCTGTGACATGTTCATGTCAGCAGCAGCTGCCAAATAGGTTTCAATCAAGAGGGCAGAGTCATACAATATGTGCCAAAGCTAACAGCTGTTAACTTCACAACCTGCAGGCTATGAACTGCAGCTCTGTCCATTGTCAGTCTTTCCACAGTTAAATATTCCAGGAGGAATTTGTTACAACAAGGCCATACATAACGGGTGAAAACCCTTTACACCAATATTGCTTTCAGAATTGGCAGCATGAGAAGGAGGGACATGAGGGATGCTTGAGAGTGGTAACCTATCCCTCTCAGACCCCTGGGAGCCACTTGGCCAGCTTTCATCCACATAATTATAATAAATTTGACATTTCATAGATAATATTGATTTCTTTATTTTAGCATTTCACCATAGGTGACAGTCTAGTGTCAAGAATGAAATTTCTATTGATCTTCTGCGCATTAATCCCTCATGTGTATGTGATCATTTTTATAAGACCTTTTACTGCACATAAATCAATATTTCATATTTCCAGCCATGCCAGAGGAGATGTCATATTTGTAAACTGTGTCTTGACACTAGCAATTCCTTTCTTGTTCAGCTGCAACTGTGCAAGACCAGTCAATTTGGGGTGGTGGGAGCAGAGGCGCAAGGGAAGAGACGAGGAGGGGGAGGCGGTACGGGGAAAAGAATTTGTAGTCTGCAGCTTTGGTCTGGGAGGAGCTGAGCCCTTGTTGAGATACGTACTGCAGCACTGATGATGAAATATCATTTTTAGAATTAATTAGTCTCCAAACTGATGGGTGCTGTTAATAATGAAAATAAACTGGCAAATCATTCAAATTGATTAGCTTCGTCCTAGAAAAAGAATATTGAACACTTCTTTAAACTGTTAATTTCTTTAATTTCTGGCTATAATTTTTCTTCTCAGGAATCAAAGAGTGTGCATGACTCCTACTCGTATGCTAACTTAATCAATCAAGAAAAGAAGTGCACAGCAGATTTAGTACTTTTAACAGTCATGTGCATTTTAAATGAAGTTTTTATAAATCTTTGCTATGTTTAATGCATAT
>JANJYP010247202.1:0-17072 GCA_024605115.1 Rastrelliger brachysoma | reverse complement strand
TGTCTGTCTTTTCACCAGCTGTGAGGATGTGCAAGATAAAAAGAAGAAAGGGAGAATGAAAAAAATGGCTCACATCAGCACTTTCACAGCACAGTGTGAATTGAGGAATGAAGAGATTGTGTTACCATGGCTGGAGAAAAGATCTTCTCTCACTCTGTATTTAGCATAGTAGCTCTTATCATCCGCCTGGCCTGTTTTATTCTGACTTTCCCTCAGTTATGCATGCTTTCCAGAACAGGCCATGGCCTACTTGTGCTGGCAGACTGAACATCACAGTGCTGTGAGCTGGAATGACACTCTGTCATGGATGATCTCCCACATGCGGATCTGGCTAAGAGTTTAGCCCACTGCTGCAGGGTTTTTCTTACAGTTAAAATTCACACTGCACTGGGCCAAGACAGGCTCATTCTCACTAAGTCCACTATTGAATCCCAACACAGCAGAAGAGTTTTTTACTGATATATTTAAGGCAGAGAAAATATATCCATGGTTTGTATCCCCCGAGGTCCCCCCTGTCCACATTGTGAAAGTCTGCATGCAAGCCAAGGGACATTTCCAGATCTGCACTCCCAGATGGATACTAATCCTTCACAAATGTGTCAGTTTCTCATTAATCTGAAATGTTCCAAGCATCTTATGTAAACATATGTGAGCACACACTGTCAATCGTCATGTTGTGAGCTGACAGAAATCTATAAAACTATTACAACACACAGAACCAGTGGAACACAAACCTTTGTCAAATGCCATCTTGACTTCTTCGACTGAATCACTGAATCCAGATACTCTGTAGAGGCCTTCGGATTTCAGCCCTTCAGGAACAAACAAGAAACAACCTTTCAAACACTGCAAGAGCTGTCATGAGTAATGTAGAAAAATTCACCTGCATGCATTGCCTTGGGTAATGTTGAAAAATACAATTAAAACACTCTGCAATATGCACAAGGAATTATGAATAAAATGTCGGCAATGTCACACAATTAAATAGCATGGGCAGATGCGTATAGTTTTCTGCATCACTGGGCAAAATAATAAAGACATAAATCAAACTTAGCTACAGACATATATTAGAGGGCAGACAATGAGTTTCCTACATAGTTGAATGATTTAACTGAGATGCAATCAAGTAATGCAGCAGGAAACAGAGTAATGTATTCCTCATTATGCGTTTACAATTACCAGCACTCTCATCAGTCCTCTCAGTCATAGCAAGACCCCCTCAAAAAGATCCCATTAACTTAGTAAGTAGCAAGCATTGTAGATTATTTACTATACAATTAGAGGGAAGCAGTTTTACCTTGAGGTTTATAAATACGTTTAGCAGGTATAAAGTTGTCAACTGGTGCTAAAATTAAATTGTTAATTTAATTGAAAAAATATTCTATTAGAAAAAAACATCTTTTCTCAGAATGACTTTAGTTTCCTGACCAGACAAAAGCTTGATTGATTTGTTCAATTTGAAACACTTCCTTTGAAAAACTGATTTTACTAAAGTTATTTCAGTTTCATAATTTGATATTAATCTTTTTTTAGGTTACATAAATTAAAAGGGGAAATTTCATGTATCCAATAGTGAATTGGATACATGAAACAGATTCTAACAGATTTATTTTTTCAAGTAAGGTCAAAAAATGTAGTTAAGAGAGGAGAATCTGATTGGATTTACTAAATTACACAAATACAAGATGAAAAATTAAAACTCATTCAGACTACTACAGATAATCAATTGGGCATGAATTTGGTCAGTCAATGATCAGGGAAAGAAAAAAAACAGAATTTTTAAATTCCAAATCTTGAAATGACTCTGGACTTAAAGAGAAATTAAATTGCATTCATTCAGATTGATTGTTATTGATCCCAGCGCCATGAATCCAGTGGCATTTAAATTTAGTGTTCAGTTTCACAATTATGTTTTTAGCTGCTGATCAGATTCAAATTATTATAGCTATCCTTTGCTTCTATTGTTCTCTCTTTTTAGTTTGCTGCTTTTCAGATACAAGACGATTTAATGTAAACCATCCATCCATCTTGGACATCTAGAAAATTGTATCGTCTTACTTTGAGCTATTGAACATTTGAAAGCAAAATTGCACATCCACAACTAACCTCTTGACTCGATTTCTCTTATGCACATGTCCACCACTATGGGTCGTGCTGTATTGTACGCTTTCACCAGGGTTGTGAGGTCACAGCTGTAGACTTTACGGATGTGTCTCAGGTCTGGCTTGCAGTCGTTGGGTACCAGAGATGAGCATTGTTTGTGGACATTCAAACCACAATCTGCAAAGAGAAACAGCAGGTTTAGTTCAAATGATTTCATCTTTGAACTGTGGGCTATTACACTGTGCAATATTACTATTACACTGTGTAAATTCATATTCATCACCAAGCAATTGATTTGTTTGGCCTGTTTATGGTGTTTTAGCTTGCTCTAACTAGTTTATCTGCTTGATCAATATTTGCCCTGTGTCACAAGATTGCTGGAGAGTTCCCCTCTCTGCCACGTGTGGCATTGAAATCACCTTGAGCAGCAGGAATACCCAAAGGCACCACTTGAAAAATAAAACAATGACCCACAGCACAGAAAATTATGCTAATGTATGAATGATTTTGTATATCTTTCATTTCAAATTGTATACCAAAAAAACCCAGCTATTCAATTACCAGGCAAAAGCTTTCATTTAATTATAATTAAGCTACGTGGGGAAAATCCCTTCTTGATGTTTTTGTATTCTGCTAAATGGTTTTTAGGATGCACCTCACTGGGTGTTCAAATAGCATATTAGTCATGATGGCAGTGTAAGTATCCCACACTGTGTTTTGTCTTCAGTCACAGTGGATGGGGCCTGTGGCACAGCTGTTTCATGGCAGGATTCACCTTGTTGGGAACAGAGGAGCCCATGGAGAGCAGATGCAGAGAGAGAATCCAGCATGGTTTTGTAACAGAGACTCATGGAGGGAATTAGAGAAACACTGAAAACACTGTGGCCTGGAGGAGGGACAGCAGCGCTGCTACGCAGTCTATTCTTTTTCAAATCCAAGCTCACAGACAATGGCTGTGGAAGCAGCAATTCAGGCGCTGCGGGCTACACTAGACCTAGTTTCCCAGACTAAAATGGGCCAGCTCTTCAAGCTCTTAGATCTTTTAAGCCTTCTTCAAGTTCTGAAAGGTTTTTTTTTTTGGCAAATGTCAGGTGTTTTTTTTTTTTATTCAAAAAACATGAAAAAATAATATTTTCATTCCTAAGATGAATTTCTACCTTTTCTTTTTATATTTTAAAACAGCATATCTTTGCTTCTGGAGGACTACAGACAACATTTTGATTAATATGGGTCCCTGGAGAAATTCACACAGCCTGCATTTATATGCATTGATGCAGAAATGTAATTACCTTAAAGAGATGATTCTCTTAAGGACATGAGACAGGCAGTATAATAGAGGACGCCTGTCATCATGTCTGCTGTGCTCAGGTTGTCCTTGTGTGCACATTGATGGCCTTATAGGTCCCAGGTGGGGTTGGTGAGGGTGACACAGGGAAAGACACAACTCAGAGACACCCGGAGCCAGAGGATGCTGCTTTACTGCACCGTCAGCTCTGTTGCTATGGCAAAGAGACTGCAGCTCAGTTTTGGTAAAAAGGCTCCAAGAAGGTGTGCAGTTGTAGCTGGATACTAATTTCTAATCAGCATATTATCACTGTGTCTAACCACTTCTGCACTGGGGACATGCACTGCCTGACCCCTAGATGAAACTAGTCCCTTTGACAACAAACAGCACCACTTTATTTATCAAATGGTTTGGTTTTTCTACCAAGTATTTAAGTTGAATAAAGGTTGATCTGCTTGACCTAGCTCTTTGGTTGAAGCCGCTGAATTTTAATGTGTGTGGAAACAGAGCTCCTTCCCCATGCTCTGAGCTCTGCTCCTCATTAAAGAGACATGCCAGCTTTGTTTTCCTTCATGGGCATGATGGGATGAGGCTGGGGGGCGTACTCTGATGAGGAAATGTGGCACAACAAGCACAAGCAGAGGCTGGCTTCCTGGCGCACGGCCAAAAACAGTTCACACATACAAAAAGAAAAGGGGGTGGGAGAGCATTTTTTGGTATGCAAATTTGAGCATCATGTGAGACTTTGCTGCCCTAGATTCTGGGAGCTGTGGTCGAGTGTGAAGGAATGGCACTATAAGAGTCTATAAAGATAGGCTGCAAATGTATATGCCTTTATTCTGAATGCTGTCAGTTTTCAAAATCAAGATATTAATAATTAACATCTTACTCCCACAGATTTGTGTGACATACTTTGTTGCATCAATAAAACATCAAAGACACACATCAGGCTATATCATAGCACTATTCTGCAGTGGGAAGCGAACAGCTTCAGTGGAGAAGAAATTTCATATTAGTATTTAACAAGCAAAGGGACAAACAGTAACATGTGTATGTTAAACTAATAGGGTAAAGGGATATTTAAAAACTATTGTTGCAAATTATAGGTATATATTAAAAATATATGCTCACACTATGGAGCACCTAATGACAAGCTGCATAATATTAGTTAGCCTACTGTGTTTACTGGATTATAATACAGCTAATGTTTGTCCATTAAAATCATGAGTGGAAACATAGACTGCCTTTGTTAAGAGCTCTGAGCTAAAAAAAAAAAAAGTTATTTGTAAAAAGAGCTACTTTTATTTTTTTAAATAATCTGCTCATGCTCGAAAACACTTCCTGCTGCTTGTTTGAATGGATTTTCCCATTCACAAAGAAATAAGTAGGTCAAAAAAAAGTTGGACATTGTGTAAAAGGATCAGTTACATCATAGCTATGGAGTCCTCATTTCACTCATTATACAACCCCTAATCCAGTGCACATGCTACAATTGGGATTTTAGATTAAAACTCAATAATCCAGCTCCAGATGCACTAAAAACCAAGTAACCTATTTACAGTAAAGTTAATTTTGTGCTGCATAAATACAATTTGAGGATACTTTGAGTGGGTGAGGGGTGGGTGATGAGATCATGTTTGTGTACCTGCACATTTGACCCCCTGAGCCATCAGTCCCCACATGAAGCTGGCACAGTGTTCACACCAGTGAGGCCCCCGAAAGGTATGGACCTACAACAGAGAGGACATTAGTGATGAGGTGCAATGATGAGAACAACTGGAAGTTGCAGTTGTTCTAGACTCCATAGACACCCCATTCTCTTCTTCAGCAGATCAGGAAATCTGTATGTGCTACCATCTTAAACAAGGCAGAGACAGAGGAGGAGGATCGTCTGTGTGTAGAGGAGGACTGTTGTCTAAACAGATCCTCAAACTGACAATACTGAGGTGAACGCTGCAGGGAGGTTTTGCTATCATGGCACAGTAGGATTTTGACATTTCACCAGAGAGATGGTGCAAGTGAAATTTGCTATGGAAACAGTAGAGGGTTGTCTTGCTCATGTAGGAAGGGCCACCAGGTAACAACATCCCAGCCAATCAGGAAGGCATCTAGGAACATGAAGTCACAACTCTCCCAGTTTGCATCATGTCCACAGCAGCTACAACAGGGAATCATATAGAATCACTGTTTAAGAAGTGTTCCTGAAAAGTTCAAAGGCAGTTAATCATCATTAATTAATGGTGACTCTATTTAGCTAGAGCGGTATCATCTGTCATTTCTTTTGGTGTCATTTCATATTCAAAAGATTTAATGCATACCAAATCAATTTGTGCTATTTGTATGATATATTTTTTTGTTTTGATATGTGACCCATATCAAAACAATTGCATTTATTCAGAGTAATTGATTTTAGAATTTAGGATATGTCATCTTCTCCTGGTTTTACTGAAAAATACAGGGGTCATGTTGAAGCTAAGTGTTGACTAGATCTAGGTCAATCTATATTTCATGAACTGTATAGTTTTGGATATAGATGTTTATATCTGGTTTGAGACATTGTTATGATGTCTTAAATGTTTGGTAATAGATCAAAATATTTAGGTAATTGTTGTTTTTGTTTGGTTCCAGGAGGAACTACACTAAAAATGCTGAAATGCAACATTCAACAACAAGAGAACAAAGGCGCAAAAAAAACTGGTGAGCATCAGTATCTCAAAGCCTTGATGGTAATATATCTCTCCCCGCTTTCTATCCCATTAACCAGCCAAAGTAGGAGAATGGGCGCCAAATAGATACACTCCTCCACTGTTTCCCCTCTTCATCGGCCTAATCTCTCCATCTGGTGCTAAAACCAACAGCAGCGGTCCACAGACCACCCAACAGATTTTCTTTTGATAAAGGCTCACTGGACAGACCAAAACAGCTCAGTTTTTCATCCTCTCTCCCACTCCATAACCCCCCGCCTCCCACCCCTCTATCTCCCACAAGGGAAGCATAAGAAGCTGCCCTCAGGCCACACATGATGAAATGAAAGCAGTATTTTGGAGATGAGAAAAATCTGCCAAGTTGATTTGAGTCTTACCTTGAAGTTGTGGACTTTCTCAGATTTTGGTGCTCGGTCGCTCTCTTTCAGTGAGGCTCTGCGGACAAGTGAGGTGAGCTGTGAATAGGCAAACAGTTTAAGTGGCTGCCAGAAAGTGGCTGGAGGTTTCTGTGGCCCCATCCTCATCCCCAGAGCAGCGGCTAGAATATCCTCCTGATGGGCTTCTCTCTTGGCCTTTTGCACCAGGGACTTCTCTTCCTTGTGAACCTCGTAGGACTCTTTAGATGGCATTCTGGTGCAGCAGTCTCCCAATCCAGATGAAGAAACAAACCCAATGAAAAAGTCCAAAAATGGAAGGAAAACTCCTTGATGCTTAAAGCCAGTCTACATCAAGCAGCATTGTCTCAATCAAATAGAGACATCACAGACATACAAAGTGTTCATTCAAACTGTGAATAGAGACTGGAAATCATTAAAAAAAAGAGTCAAAAAGGAAACAAAAATAGAACTCCTCTTTAAATCCTCTCACAGCAGTGACAGTAGATCAAGTGGAGCCTCTGTGACAGGAGAACCGAGTTTTACACAAAAGAGGAGCAGCCCTGGGTTCTCATGTGGTTCTCTGGGAACGTGTATGCAGATGAGCTGGGTAGTTGTGATAATCCTCTCCTCCCTGTGCAGAGCTGATATTCTCCCTGGAACAGAGACAGTGCACTGTGTATGGATGCTGTCAGGGCGGGCAGAGTGAGGGGGAGGCATATGGGGGTGGACCCTGTAGTAGTCACAGCAGATTAAATGGATCCCACCAGCCAATCACAGCATGCACACACAGGCTTTATAGTGGCCGCTACCCCGCCCCCACACAGCCACCTCCATCAGATATCTAAGCAGGGGAGCCTGGGTAGGATGAAATGAGAGTGGGATGATAATGAGCAATGAATGAGTCATGCATCAGGAGTGGGCCGATGCCTGAAGAACTTGCGACAGCAGTGGGTCGTTAGAGAGAGGATGCTATTTTCAAAATGATGTTGCCACAGAAACTGGTCATGACTGGGACCACAAAGAAAAAAAAATCGCAAGGCATTCAAGCAAAATATGAGCTCACTAATATGAATAGTAATTTCAATTCAGTAATGCCCTATACTTCAAACAAACAAAAAGCAACAGTTAAACTAAAAATTAATAGAAAAACTGAGCATATAAAAACAGAAAGATAAAGATGTATAACAAGTGTTTTTTTTTCAATAACACATATTAAATAATGTATAGTATGTATAGTAAATAAAAATGCATGAATGGGCCACTCAACTACAATACACATTGTTTCCACTTTGACATATTTATGCACAAAATGGGTGCTCAGCTTGGGAAAAGCAATCCGTTTTAAAATGTTGTGCTGTTTTTCTTAATGCATTTTATGCTTTGAATGATAGCCATGCAGTATGAATAAGCATGCTTTGTCAAAAAGAACATTGTGTACACCACCCCACAGAAGTCACATTTTAAATTTGATACATTATAGCGAAGTTTAATAATTTGTATTATAAATCAATATTCACCATTAGCAGAAAAAGTGTATTTCATCCCATTATGTTAAGTTATACAATAAAGAATTAAACATATGTATGTACGAGACATGCAATCTAGAGGCTGGGAGCCTTTTTTTCCTGTGCAGTCTTTCTGAAAATGTTCTTTTCCTTGAGGTTTTATACTGATGCAAATGTTGTGCATATGCAAATAAAGCATCAAATATAGTCTCATGATAGAAATGTGGGAGAAAGGATCTGCAACCTGTTTCTATGATTCACACTACAAATCAAATGTGATTATGCTCCCACATCTGGGCGCCTATTTCAGACGGATCTGTTAAAATGCAGTTCTCACCTTTGTGAAGGGGCAGCACTAAGGAAGCAACTGTACAGTACTGTACAGTTCATGGCGCCCCCAGGCAGCCAAGAGGCATCAATAAGTGTCTGTATGACAGAGGGGAGCAGAAAATTGCTTTGAAGATCAGTGTACTTATGGAGAATGGTATCCCAAACTGTGGCATCTGACAGAGGCTAGATCACACCATGAAAGATGTGAAAAGGAGGGTTTCCACTGCAGCTCATACTCAGTGAAAGTCCCTGCTCAGGAGGGTACCTGAGTGGTATAGATAAAAGACAGTAAGTGCCTTTTATATGCATCAGTTCATCCTCTCAGACCCTCAACACTTTTGCAGCATAATTGCATTGCCTGCTGTTAAGTGCAGAAGGAGTGTCTGACTCCCAGGATGTGGTTTACTTTGAACGCAGCCCTAATTGACACTGATTGATTTGCTTGTTTCCCAAACATGTCCAGAGAGGATGGGTGGATGCACTACAGTATATTTAACATGTATTTCATGTCCACCTCCATAAAGGATGAACATCAGAGCCTATTTGAATGTTTGGAACCTGTCCTTAGGATTTAAGTAACGTTTGAGTCTTGCAACTAGACTACTTTAACATTTTCAATATTAACTTCGATCCTTATTTGACCCAGCACCAAAACATTTTCAATCTTTATTTGAACTTTGCCTACTTTGTTTCTCTTTCCTGCTCTCTTTTATAGCATTAAGCTGTTGAAGATTGACTATTTCTGTGGGCTAGAATGGTTGTTACATAAGGAAATGTTCTTCTAATGCACTAGTGACCCAGCACCAACATAAAGACCCATTAAGAGGACAACTCTCCTGATGTGTGAACTTTCAGTGCTGTGCTTTATATTTCACTCTCTTGCATAATACTTTAGGTTTCATTGAAATAACAGTTGTAATAATCCTTATCTATAATTCCTTCATTGCCACAGGACATGTCAGCACTAAAAGGCTTCAAACGAATGCAAAAGGATGCTGATCCACCAACCTCATCATTGAGCAAAGCTGTAGAACATGAAGTTACATAATGTTACGTAACCAGAAATCACAGCAATGCTGACGTTATAATAAAGTCCAAGAATATCAAGGACTGATGTCTACACACTACAGACTTTCAGCACAGCTACATTGCTATTAACTGTGTCAAATGACCACAAGACATTTGAATCTCATCATGTACTGTAGGTCATCTCATTGTGACAGGAGTGGCCTTACATTTGCTAGTTATTTAAAAATGAAGAAAACAATACATAATATTGCAGTTTTCCCTATAGACTTGGATAAAAGGAAATGCCAATTACACATGCAGATATGTGAAGGTACACCCCACTGCTAAGAAACAGCACATGAGCATTAGTTGCAGCTCAAATTGTTTTTTTGCTGGGCTTGCAAGAAACCTGGAACAAATTACACCATATTTTACCGGGACAAATAGATTACCTGGATGTGGCTGGAACAGTCTGTGCTTTGACAGTGATGTATGGTAGGCTGCTTTCATGGTTTACTATTCAAACAGCAAGGTCAGAACATACGTAGGGCACTTTCTTTACAATGTACAGGCACAATATAATGTGCTATTATATCACAGTTGCGAATAAAACTGTGGATTTAGTCTAATACATGAAAGTGTGCATGAATATGTTAAATGTCTATCCAAGCCAAGTCTACTAAAATATCCCTTTATATTGAGGGTTATTTTGCTCCATGAAATATTTCTAATGGATGCACCACACCGTATATCCAGAATTAGTGTAGTGCTCCCTCTGCAAATGTCAGAAACACAGTTAAGCACACTTAACAGTGACTCAGTACAGTCTAGTACAAACACTGTCATTAATCTCATCTTGGTTACCACCAAACAATCTACTTGGGAATCATCTACTTTTATAAAGTATGTGTATTTCATAGATTGACAAAGCAAGCAAGGTTGTGAAGAATAATTAAAAGGCTTGAATGGTTCTTTATCTCTGTGTGACTCTACATAAAATCACTTTACCCCCAACAACAGTCTGAATACCAACATTTAGAGCATGATGAATGACTCATTGTGCCATAGCTATTTTGGCAACAGGGTGATAACAGGATAAAATGATTTACTTAAGACCTGAGATATTCAGTTCATCTTTGGGTGTTTGAACAGAATAGTACAGAAATGCCAAATCTGTAAAGAATAAAATATTTACTTAGCTATCAACAAAGCATTTTACATATACCTTTAAAACCATAAATTAACATTCTGGTTCCCTTCCAAGAATAAAATAAATACAGTTGTTATGCTGCATTATTGCTGTGTTCATGGGATGATAGATGGGAAAGATTCCCATGTTTACAACTCAAGGCTAATGTAAGATTAAAAAGTTAAAAGTAATATCCATTGATGATAGAGCACCAGCAACATCTGTATTTGGATGATTTATAGACTTAGAGGAATTAAGATTTGGATGTTGACATGTTATATGAACCAGAAAGTGGTAATTGCAGTAGCTCCAATTATAGACATACATATGGTATTACTATTATCTGAAGTCTGGAAACAGCTAGCTATATATAGGCCCTATCCAACCATCAAAAACTGCCAACTATCTCTAAAATGTCAGTAATTGACACATTGGAATAGTTCCAACATTTCACATTTCAGTTTGTGTATGGATTATGCAAGCAAGATAAAAATTCTTGCAAGTTTTTGAGGTGCTGGTAGGCAGGTCTTTGTTAACATTGATGAGCCAGTCTGTTTCTTTCTGCTTCCTTAATGCTAAGCTAACAAGGTACTGACTCCACTTACTGTATCACATATGCAGTGGTTTTTACATGCCTCTGATTTTACTCATTTGTGTGTTAATTGGTGAGAAAAATAGACACTAAAGTCATAAATACTAACCTGGCAAAGTCAGGAAACATAGAAATATGTATGAAAAAGACAACTTTTTAATTATCACCAGAGGCAGACAGTGGAGCACATTTACTTGAGTACTGTACTTAAGTAGATTTTTTTGCTTTGTTGACTTTTTTCTTCCAAAAAACATGATTGGATCGTAAAGGTGTCATTAATAGTGACAGACTATCAGGAATCACCTTCATTTTTCCATGCACAAACACACTTGGTTTAGTATAGTTGTTGATGACAGGATGGTGAACGAGGGGGCAGGAACATCCCCCCAACAACACACAGGATGTGCTAACCCACAACCATATCGCTCAAGTTTTGTGAAAAGACTAGTGTCAGTTTTCACTTTCAATGCTTACTTTGCTTGCCAAAGGTAAACTACATCGCAGCCTACACAAATTTGCCATGTAACCTGAGGAAGCACATCCAAGTGTGTATATGCATGCTATGCCTATTTTAATTTCTAAATCCTGAAATAAGTTACCTTACTTTTTCTACTATATCCACAGAGATGGTTGATAACATGCACTAAAGGATCAGCTGGCTGCCATTATGTGATAACGCTTTAGCATAGTGCACTTGGTTAGTGAAACAGTTGTCCACAAACTTCAGATTGCTGTTTGTAGACTGACATTAATTAGCATGTAAAAACACAGTTCAGCTTATTGTGTAACATTGATAAATCACCTGAAGTTAGCATGCTCTTGTCAAAGAAATGTAATATTTGTCTCTATTCTAAGAAGAAACATCTTTTGTGCCATGCAAAATATTTAAGCCTGTTGAATTTAGTTCTGTGCTAGGCAGTACTAGCAAGGCTTTTAATTGTAGGCTACAGTTGAAGTCAAAAATCTATGTCATTTTTTAGACCATCAATATAATATTTATTTGACTGCCTAAGGGTTTACAGTAGTTTAATAGTATGCTAATAATAGAACCTATAGGCTGCTATAATTTAACAGGAATAATAATATTTATTCTTTGTTAAAGTAACATCTAAAGTATGAAAATGATTTACCTCTTTTTTCAATTAAGTTGTTTAATTTTTGTTACATTCTCCAAAGGTTTTTACATTAAAGATTCTACAAAAACTCTATCCAGTAGGTTTCTATAGGTGAAGATAATACTTTTAATCGCTATTTAAAAAATGTATTTTTACTTTTATTTTCCACGCCCAGCAATCCAGCAACTTCTGAAATACTTCCATGTTCTTATAGATTGCATATCTCGTTGTTGTTGAAGATAAGACTAGCCTAAAATCACAAAAATCACACGCCAAAGCAAAGGGAAGTGGTCGATTTGCTATTTTTTAGCCTACTCATAATCACCCTGATGTTGACTATCACCATGGCAACACGTTCTCACTCGCAACTCGTCAACTTAGTGACAAACGTCCGCAGCTGCAGCGAAACTTCACAACCACACACATATAATGTGTGCATATTATTAGACATGATTCCCATAAGTTTCCAGCATAAAATTTGGGGAAGCTTAGCCTCCATTACACGCCACCTATGGGCAAAATGCCAATAAATCCACCAAACTAATAACAACAACTCTGTGTATAAATAAAGATATCCGCAAGCGCACTTGAAGGTATGCTAATGCTTTATGGAGCATGAAAAGCTCCCTGTGTGGAATAAGAGCACAGAATATCACATGCTGTTCTCATAATCATAGATGGATAGAGGTCAACTATATATTTTTTTCTCTTATATAACTACCTCCTCTGCATGTCCCTGTAGCTTCCTGAAGAGCGGATTCATGAATAGCTTTAGCTTTATCTACAACACTTAAGCACACTTGGAAATAAATGTTTATTTCCAGTGTTTTTTTCTTGTGGAAATAAAATTGTGATTTCAGAGCTATTATGTACATTATGTCTTCCAGGCATATACTGGATTACATAATATGTTTCTTACCAGTACCAGTTTCAAGAATTTCAACATATGGTTAACAACTAGAGAAGTAACTTGTGAATATGGCAAATTACCTGTTTGACCCTCTCTGTTTCAACTTCAATGGCCTTTTGCAGAAAGAAATGGTTATCTGAGTGTAGTGTGGATTGACTGACCTGCACAGAGCCCTGATCTCAACCCAATGCAGCAACTTTGTGATGAACCTCTATTTCTTAATGACCCCCTCCCATGTCACAATAGTGAAGCAGGTGCACCCAAATGATTTAAGCAGGACAAGGCAACAAAAACTAAACAAATAAAAGGAGCAGAAACACAAAGACAAACACTGACTTTAAATACACTAGGGACAATTACAAATGCAGCACAGGTGAGTTGAAACCAGACACAGGTGCAACACATGAGATAATCAACCAAGGAAGTACTGATGACAAAATGTCAAGGAGAAAATTTTTAAGTAAAAACAGTAACTAAATAAACACAAATATATTGTTCTGACAGGATATAACACACCATGTTCACTGAATCAAATAGTATGCAAGGTTGCTGTATTCTATGTTTCTTACAACCATAAAGAATGTGTTCGTAATGCACTTTTTTGCAGAAAAATGTCCTGCTCTTCTAGCTCTATTTTTCTGTGTTTAGGGACAGGTGGCCCAGAGTCACATTTTGGCAGTAGGGCATGACTCTGTGATCAGTAATCTGCTCACTGTCTGCTCTGGCTGAAGAGGACACAAACCTGTGGAGTGCTGGCCATATTGTATCTGATTATATTTCACTCGCTGCAGAAGAACAGCATCTGTTTAGAGTGCCAGGTTCCCATGAGAACACTGTTTCTGAGCCGGTAGACTTCTTTTATACGCTGCTGGTTGTCTCACCAGCTGAAATTAGCTGTCGGGTCCCATGAGGAGGCAATGTTAATAGATATTTTAGAGGTGCTGATGTATGAATAATTTGATTAGTGTGCTTTATACTAAACTACATTGAAACATACTGCACTCTAAAGCAACAGAGTGAGAACCATACAACAGCAACAACTCACGTTTGTATATAATGTCAAGAATAATTAATAAAACTCTATACTGGAATACAAAATGAGCCATAATAATGTAATCACAAAAGGGTTCCTAAAAACTGTGGCACAGTAGCTTGCAGCCCTGAAAATATTCTGGGCCCATTTGTGAAAATGCCTGACAGATTTAGAAATAACAGCATGAACACCTCTGCAATAAATGACAGATCAAGTTAAAGAAGCAAGAAGATACTTGAGTAAAAATAGCAGCTCATTCTAGTCATAGAAATATGTCATACTCCCCCAAAACCTTTTGATTCCTAATGGCTCATCTTCTTCTGACTGATAGGAATCTGTTTGGCATAAAAATAAGAATTGAAACAGTTTTGTCAGTCTGGCTGTATCAGATCCTTCTTTTATGACTGTTTTCAGTTTGGCTATATCACTTTCCCTCTTTTCAGAATCATGCATGGATACTGAACCTTTCTATGGGCACATCAGTAAAGTGTTTGTATTTAAAGTGAAGTCAAAGTGCTCTGTTAAAAGCAGGGAACATTGATTATCTACTGATCCAAAGTTCTATACATATTTCCATTAGTATTTTGTGTATTTTCTCCTACACAATGCAGCTGAACAAACTGTAAAAGCTGTGCAAACCATCAGCTAAAATAAGCTTGGCTTTCACACGCCTGTCACAAGATCTGTTTCATGTTCAGAGGTGCACAAGTATGCTGAATGTGCACATTTCTTCTGACCTCCTGAAAAGGATATTAAAATGTTTCTTGTAAGGAGCAACAAAACATACAGTTGATGAATAGATAACTAAATAAGATCATTATTGCTCAGAATGAATTACTGTTTTAAAAACATCTACTTTTAAAACATTATATTCCATTCAAACAGATATAATTTGCACACAGCTAAACAGCTTGTGATATCTTCATTAAGTATCTAAATATACAGCACTTGACTCTTTACTGCCAAGCCTGCAGCTATAAATTGAATCCTGTATGTGCGATTGTTATTATCCTCTATCAGTTTCCAGTTTTCACACTTTGCAAATAAATAAATAAATTACAGACTGGAAAAGTTGTGAAAATTATATAATAAAATATATGATATACAGTAGGGAATCCATTTTAAACCAGCATGTGTCTTTTCATATTAAGACATTCTTAATTTCCACACTTTGCTGTGTGCTGCATGTGGGAGTTACAGTATGAACTGTAAAAAAGGAAATCAGATTGGTCCCCTGCCTCAAGTTACTTCAAGTTCAGTTTATCACAACTTGGATCTTATTTTTATAACATTATTACACTCAACATTTATTTGAGCTCTGGGAACATCGCTAAAGAGTAATCAGAAGCAGATACACAATCATCCCAGTCATAAACAAGCTTATTTTTATCTGTAAAATTATTACTCAAACAGTTGTAAACCTCCATCCAAGTTTATAGACTGTGAGATTGTGAATTTTGACTCACAATGCTTAACATAATGGTTGCACTCGGTTTTAGTTTTCTCTCCAAATGCATTGGATAAATTGTTGGCTTCTATTAAAAAATGGCTGCCATTCACCCTAACTGACTTTGTTTTAATGTTGTTGTCATGTTCCAAGATCTCAGCAATTAACTCTGTGATTATGTTAATGTTTTCATAACAGATAGCAATGATGGCCAAAATTANTTGCACTCGGTTTTAGTTTTCTCTCCAAATGCATTGGATAAACTGTTGGCTTCTATTAAAAAATGGCTGCCATTCACCCTAACTGACTTTGTTTTAATGTTGTTGTCATGTTCCAAGATCTCAGCAATTAACTCTGTGATTATGTTAATGTTTTCATAACAGATAGCAATGATGGCCAAAAATGTAAAAAGAAGATCTTAAAAGACATATTGTTAGTGGTAACCAAGTCAAACTAACTGTGGGATTGTGCTTGTGGGCAGCTGGTATAAGGCAAAATGACTGCTGCATTAACAGCAAACAGACAGATAGAAATGTATGTATATGTATTTATATCTGCCCAATCCAAAGCATTTGGCTTGGGGCAGTTTTCAAATCAGCAGGCCATGAATATCAAACAATTGAAAATTACCCAGAACAGAACAACTGGTGGACATCTAGTCGACCAGTGTCTGTTGCCTGCTGGTTAGCATATCAAAGACAGAAAGTGACAGAAAACCGTTTTAAAGGAGAGACTTTAAAAAAAAAAAAGCAACATTGTCTCGTCTGCTCTTTGGTTCATATAAAAAATGCATTCACCTTACATAATATCCAAAAATAAGACATTACACAAGCAGTGGGCTAATGAATGTAAGCTGCCAGGATTTTCAAACAGAGTTGCTCTTTGTTTGCTGAGGTTGATTCTTCCCCAACCACCACCATTATCCAACCTTGTTTATGAGTTCCCTGCACTATGAGGATACATAACACACATCAGAAGAGAGAGAAAGTTTGCTGCAGAGGTAACCGCAGCAAAGATCGCCCCGAACCATTCTCCATTCTTTGAATTTATTTCAATGTGATGTGAAATGGTTAGTCTACGTAATCTCCTCCTGCACTGTTAAGCAAGGACAATCTCGCTCATTGTTGACACGCTGGCTCTCTTGCCTCTGGCTGGTTGTCCACTACATTTTCCTCCAGAGGCCTGTCTCTTTGAGAGTCAGAGCTCATTTACCATCCTTTGTAACATCAAACATGTACAGTACACAACTTGAGTTCAAACTCATGATGGATCATGGTGTCAAAGGTCTGCGTACATAAGCCCGAGTCTCTGAGTAAATAAACAAGTTTCACCCCAACTATCTCTATCTTATAGTTCTGAACAATGCTTCTTTCAGGTGGGTTAATGCCTTTGCTACATAAATCCATTTTTGCTTTTATAATGTTGTAAGGTAATTTGTTCTTATTTGTGAAGCACTTTGTGCTACATTTCATT
>JANJYP010247128.1:0-22192 GCA_024605115.1 Rastrelliger brachysoma | reverse complement strand
GAGTGACTGGAACTTTATAAATATTTTCTGTTTCTCTAGCTGTGTGAAACCATCATTGCAGAACTTGGCATTTTCCATTACAGCTTGACAGCTTCTCTCTGAAGTTGAAAACATCGCTTCAAATTTTTCTCAAGCCCTTTAGTCCTCAGCCTCATAACTGGGCAAGGAAAATCCAAGGCAACAAGTTGAGCCTAATAGGCAATTAGCTTTTCAATAAGCCCTTCTCACTGTGATTACTGGACTACATTAGTCTGTGATTCTCAGTAAGAAATGGTTGCGAGCTAGATAATCACGACCACGTTTGAAAGTAATTAAAGTTTGGATGCAGTCCCAAGTATTTTGCATGTGAAGGATGCATCTGTACGCGGATACTCCAAAAAAAGGAAATTGAATACACTGGGTTTTTGTTTTTTTTTTTTACCACTACACCAAAAAAGAATTTCTCCACTGGTGCTCAGTTCAGGTTCACTTCACACATTTCGTGTTGCCAATGCACAACACTCGCTGACACGGCCCTTCCTACTCTCATTGGGAAAGACTTCATAGTGCAAGCCTCTGTTTCTCAGTGTCCCTGGCCTCTCCTTGGCCCCCATCACTTCCTGTTTCCTTGCATCAGCTCCATTTTTGTCTCTCGGTGTCTGTGAGAGCTCCAGTCGTTCACCTGCTCTCGCTTGAGCCGAGGGATCGATGAGCGACTGTGCCTCTTACTGTAATCACTGACCCATTCCCCAGCCACCATTTGGCCCCTGACCTCCTTTTCCTCAGCTCTGAGCACAGAGCTTTATTTCTGCAGAGCCAGGTCCAAAAGGTCGTAATGACTCCAGTTCACTTGGGTTACAGCCCCTGAGCCAACTCAAACTCAAAAAGTCATGAGAAATTTTACTCCTTTTATTGTCCATTGCTCTGAGCGCAACTCAGCTCAAGTAATATGGGTTCAAGACAGGCAGGATGTAATTTTAATTTCCAATCCCAGCTAAAAAGCATCTTAAGGGCCAACTCTATAACTATCACTTAACTTGTAACNGCCCCTGAGCCAACTCAAACTCAAAAAGTCATGAGAAATTTTGCTCCTTTTATTGTCCATTGCTCTGAGCGCAACTCAGCTCAAGTAATATGGGTTCAAGACAGGCAGGATGTAATTTTAATTTCCAATCCCAGATAAAAAAGCATCTTATGGGCCAACTCTATAACTATCACTTAACTTGTAAGAGTTTTATAATATTTTTCTGACTGGTCCTGACCGGGCACTTTGTGCAGTTGAGGAGTTTCCTCCTCTGAGAGCCTCAAGTATAAGCTACATACCTGAGGGTGTTTTGATAAATCACAACTTAGATAGTGCAGATACCTGTCTCCATGGTAACTATCAACCCTTGTGCATAGAGTCTGCTACACTGCATAACATTACATGGCTCTCAGCATCTAACAGCAACAATTATGCCACTTCAGCAGCAACTGTTAACAGGAGGATTTTAATTTGATTGATGTTCAGGGTCAATTAAAAGTACAAAGATATAGTTTTCACGTTTTTCTTGTGTGTCACTAGACCTTGCTCTGCATCTAGGTAAACAATATATCAGCTGAAGCACGATTGGGGTAATGGTGTAGCGTCTACTCAGGCCCAAGGATGCTCCTCTTCATTGCTCAATAGCTGCTCAAATCAGGTGGCAGACAAAACATTCTAGCTAATTAAATGTTAGGCAATAGGAGCAAGGCTGTCAGAGGCAAAGCTGTATGACAGCACCGCTGATGTTGAATAACAACATCGGTCGCGCTGTAATGTTTGAAGAACAGGTTTTTGTGCATAATGTGGGAGGTTGATAGGGTCATTATTTACAATAACAGCACTCTCCCTGAGATGCTGAATGTTTAATCTATCATCTGTGAATCATCTTTGCAGAGTGATTTACTTCTTAGCGTCTGCTGCTGCAGCTCCTCTTCAGTGAAAGCTGATAGCAATCATGTCAAATCATGCTGGCTTTAGAACATACATTTGTGAAGGCATGTTGATACTCTCTATAGTACTCGTGCTATTTCCAAGTGCAGTGAAACATTAAATTACAGTATGAAATGAAAGGGCTCCCCACAGATGTGCACAGTTGTATGCGCAAATCTTCTGTGCATCCTCCTCATCTTGTCTGAATGAGAAGTGATCAGCGGCCTCTGAGCATTGTGTGTGCGCTGCCTTTAATCTTACACACATTTGCTCACTGCTTGATGCATATGACTTAATTCAGCCAGATCTTCAAACAGACTAAGAAATATGTGCTTAGAGAGGGATGATTGAGTTAAAAAAAGACTTCACTTGACTTTACTTATTGCAAAGTCAGAAGGCAAAGTTTGCTTCACCTCGAAAGATACTGATTGGCTCTTTGCTCCACTGGTATTTAACTCTAGGCTTTACATTTTCCTCGCATGTCTCGTAATTTTCTACCCCGTGTCCTACTGTGTTATTTTCTAAGACTGGAAGCATTTACAATGACTGCTGCAACATCTAATATTTCAAAACCCAAACAATAACACATTTATCATTTTGACATCAAAATAATCACATTAAACAACCTCATTATTTGTACACAGAAAAGTTTGCTACAGTGACATCTATGCCCGGATGGTTTTACAAACTATTAAGACGCCGAAAAACTAATTTATGAGTAATCTGCGATGTGCTACAGTGCATGCCACATTGAGTCGAGAACTCCCTCTTTATGAAATGATAAATATTTGCGTGACATATTATGCATGGCGAGAAAGGAAAACTCTAGTTTCAGTCTGGTCACCAGGCTCCCATTAGCCAATAGGCTGCTGTGTCACTCAACATTATCATCATACATTGTCCAGCAGGCTTTAACCCATAGGTGACGCATAGTCAAAGTTGCTATTTGTTACTATGGTTCCAAGAATCAGTCACTTTCTCTTTTATGCTCTCCACCAATCATCTCCCATTGCCTCTCATCTATTCATATTCTTATAAATAAGTCATATAATTGTGAGTAGCAGATGTATGTTTTGCAGCACGTTTTCAAAATTGCAGTGAAGAAAAAAAAAAAAGAATGGAAAGGAAATGCATTGACTGGATGTAGAAAATGGAGGACTAAAACCAGCCATTGTTTACTCTCCGAGGAGCTGAGCTTAGAGGTTGTATTAGGTGCTTAAAAAAAGAAAAAAAAAAAGAGTTTGTTTATCCCGTTGTAGTCGGTAAACAATAAATAATGAATTAATTGATTCCTTTCTTCAGGGGTCCTTTGCTTTGAAGCAAGGTGGGCTTTGAAAACTTTGGCATCAGAGAGAATTTTGCCAGGTAGCTGCTTAATTACACTTCCAAGGCCTGGCTGTCTGATAGATTTTTGTTTTTTAGCTATCACAAAGGCTGCAGTCTGCCCTCTGAGGCACACGTGTCCTTTTAAATACCATATTAGGGATTAATAGCACTTTTGTTTGCCAAGTATTAATATAACTGAGAACATGACTGCAGAAGCGGAGGAAAGTCAGTGCATTTACTCTTTTTTAGAGAAATATGAAGGGTGACGTATTGTTATTTGCTGACTGAGTATTCAGTAGATGTTTAAATGTTCATAATATAAAGTGTTTAAGGTAAGTATGTGGATGATCAGAGGTAGGCTGCACATATAGGATGATTTATGCTCAAGCTCAAATCCAGCGCCGAATTTTATTTGACATAGGCAAGGAAATATTTAGTCAATATCAGTATCAGTTGCTCTGAAACATTTATAGACTACATGCTGATGTTTCTGCACTCTTTAGTTTATTTTCCCTGTCTCTGTTTTCATCACTAAAGCCATGATATCAAACATTTCACACTTATAATTTGGTCTGAAAGAAAATTACATGAGTGCCTTTCTTGTCTCCGGCAGGACTCATCTTAGCATAATGGAATCAAAAAAAAAAAATTATAGTATCCTCACTGGATAATAAAGAGTTATTTGTGTATTTTTGTGTGGGAGGACTGTCAGTATGAATACTACACTGACTAATAAATTGTGACAGTCAGGCACTGTGGCCGAGCGTCATAAGAGATACAGTTTGTATCTTAATAAGTAATCATCAGGCTGCTCTTGTGAGGAAAAGATCTTTATGAAACATCACCAATTATGTCTAATTGCATGTAACACTACGTCAAAGCGCATGCCTTCAAGAAGTAAAAACAGGAGGACAGTTATGGGGGTTTGCATAGATTATAAATGATAACGAGGGGGCCGGCAATCAAATACAATAACTGTAATGTGACAATAATCCGATATAATTACATGTGCATGAGTCATTATTTGTGTGTTTGCTCATCTCTTAGATAACAGCACTTGTGAGGCTAAAGAGACTGGCACATTTAATGAGCTGGGAGGCGCAGACAGACAGTATCACCGACTGAATGAGAACAAGCTGTAGGAAGTCGGGGGGTGGGTGGGGGAAGGTGAGGGGTTGTATCCAGAATGCTGCTCTGAAATGTTGCTGTTCATAAGCATGCAAAAAAAACGTTTAGCATAAATATACATTCGTGCACAGGCAAAAACACACACACACAGCCTTACACATGAGAGAGCAGCGTGTCCACTTGGAGTGAAATGAACCAGCAAATATCTCAGCGTGCGCACATCAATGTTAAGTGCCTCCCTTCAACAGGAAAAGTTAACTTACACCTCTTAACTGTTATAAAGAGACAGGAGCTATAGCTGCAGTGTCTTTGAACTAAATCTGCAAAAAAAAAACAATCCTAAAGATATGTTACTGCATTTAAAAAGGACACCAGACATTCCATTGAAGCTAACAAGCATTCTTGACTTTCTCTTGGCATTTCCCAATTCTCTTTTTTTCTGAGTCAGGCTAATGTGAATGATTGTTAGTATACCAGTGTGGGTGTGTTTTAATGTCACAGCAGTTAAGACTAGTAGTGTAAACAGACAGCCTAGCACCATCTGTTTCTTTATGATCCTTGGTTTGATTGTGTCTAACTTACCTCCTATCATTTATTTCTTAACGGCAGCTCTCCAGAGACAATTCTGAAACCAAGGCCTTACTTTTATAAGAACCTAGCCTACTGGGCTATAAAAGCTTTAAACCGCCTTCTACAATTCCCAACTTTGCTTGTTGGTTCATCCCATACTTGATTAGCAAGAGGACAGCGTGTGGTAAAGCTTCTTGGTTAACATCATCAAAGGCTTGTGTGTCTAACCTTACATTATTTAGAATTTGTGTTTGCTTGCTGTGTTGGGACTCAACACTGGTAGACTGCATCTCCCANCTCTCTCTCTCTCTCTCTCTCTCTCTCTCTCTCTCTCTCTCTCTCTCTCTCCTTTGCCATGTGTCTTTCTAATTCTAATTTCACTCACGGATGTCTTGGATCTCCCCACCACCCTCTGTACCACCAAGAGTCTCCTTGTTTAATCTATCATTTAAGAGTATTAGTTAGAGAAGGCCTATTAAGAAGGAACCTCCCTGCCCGATCCTCTCCCTGGCAACTGTGGTTTTTACTAGAGGGATAAAAGTCTGCTGTAATCTCTCACCCTTTCTAGGGGTGTTGGGTTAAGTAGGTTAGCAATGATTTGGCATTTTAGAGTGCAGAAACAGGAGACATTAAAAGCTCTCACTAGTATATTACATATTAAGGTTGGATTCCTTTAGAGTGTGATGGTGTTGTAGACATCGAAGGAGCGCGATGGGGAAGAGGTGCTGCGTATCACGGTGTTGCTGATTATCCTGTTGTGCTGTTCGGATTTCACATATCAAATGGATTTGCGGCTTACAAGCTCTGATAGCTCTGCTGCTCATAATATGTGTGAGCGAGCTCGGGTGTGCTTGGATGCCAGCATGCACTTTGCATATGTGTGTCTGCCCTGAGTGCATGTAGGTAATATCTCTGTTTTCATCTCTAAGGGGCCTTAGCAGCTCGTATGTCTTTGACCATGACGGACAGGGCTCGAGTGGTTTTCCCAGTGTGCCGACGATCCCGTCACATCAACATGAAATGTTGATAGTGCGGCAATCGGGAAGTCGAAAGCTGTTTGGTTGGTGTGCTCCTTACAGGCAGCTCTGCTCATTGATTTGTGCTTGGGTTTTTAAGGGTTTGGGTTTCCTAACGATTCACCTGCGGTTCTTTTTCTGTTTGACCAGAAAGAGCGTACCCATGGGATGTTACTTTATGCCATAACGGTCTATCTGTTTGACCTATTTGTGCTGCAGGAAGGCCGAGATACCCCTGGACACTGTAAAAACACAGTTCTGTCTACATAGAGTACCACCCAGGAAGAAATAAAATGCAGTGGGAACATATAGATAAAATCTGATGAAAACAGTTGCTGACCATGTCTACAAAGAAAATCGTGTCTAGAATTAAAGCAGTTATTCACATCCATCCTTGCTATGAATAACATAAAAATATCCAATTACCTACTATCTTTTAGCCCTTTGCAAACTCTAGGCTCTTCGGCAGTCACATGAATTTGGGAGACTGTAACTGAAAAGTGTGAAAACCCTTCATGAAAAGGCAGCTGCTGTGTTTTAATAATGACAGACACAACGTCCAAGTTGAAAGAGGAATTAGGTATCTGGGAGAAGAGAGACTGATTGACACCGCCACATGAGCCATCTGATAATTGCATCTGACTCCTTCAGCAAACACAAAGGAGGCACGTTGTCGAGTGGGAGCGTAATGGTGGAGGACATCAAAGCATTTGTGGCAGCTCTGCAACTTTGTATACAGAGTGCTTTGCTATCGCTGTTGTCTGTGCGTTGTGTGTCTCGCACAATCTGTGCCCATTAACAGCCAATCATACTATAAGTAATGCTCTGATTTGAGGTAACTGTGGATTATTGACTTCAAGATAATCATGGTGAAATACTTTTTTTTATCATCTATGGAGTAATCATCCTGTAGTGCACAATAGCCAAATGGCCCCTTTTAGTTGACATGACCTCAGTCTAAGACCAGAGAGCTTTCTTTTCTTTTTTTCCTCCTTTGTGTTATTAGCTGAGCAAAAAGGAGTCTGATATAAGTCTGTCTGGTTTTGTAATGGCTTGGTACCACAGGGACATGGGTTTTGTTCATTGGAAATCTTAAACAAAGCGCAAGGTCTTTTGGCCCTGTCTGATTCGGGGAGTGGAGAGAGCGGGATTGGCTATTATCTCATGGGGGCTGCCACTGAGGAGCATTGGGAGGCTGCAGCCAGACCCCAGGTGCACTGCCGTACACAGAGGAAATTGAGCAAACAGGAGATAAGTGAGATGGAGGGCTGTCTCTCCCTGTAGGGCCACGTCACAGAACCATCTCTCACTATTAGGTTTCCACTCCTCTCTGCTTCTCACCTCCCCTTCCCACTCTGCTCTCCTCTCTTCTCCCTCCCTCTCCTCTGCTATCTTAAACATGGGGTGAAACATCAACCCAGACTAAGTGTTAGGTGGTGAAGGACGTCTTGGGAGAATCTTTTTCGATTCCCCTTCTATACATAACATCAAAGCGCATTACCGCCAGACATCAACCTAATCAAAAGCTAGCACTTGCTATTATGCTGTGCAGTGCATACTATAAATATGACATATTGACACGGGTGGAGGTGGGAGGCAATGACAGGAATGGTATGGAAGGCATTTACAGTCTATGAGGCAGCTTATGCTGGAACACCCTGAGGCGAGTGCATAAACAGACAAAGCTCAGACAATGCTCCATGAAGGCCTGTGTTGGTAGTACAGACATGTGGCAGACAGGCAAGTCAGAGTGCAAGATGAGTCGCATATGGTGGCCCACCACTGTCTAGCCTGGAGAATAAATGAAGTGGATGTTATTAGAATGTATATACACATAAACATGCAAAACATTTATGTCAGTTGACAAAGGTGTACCCCAGCCACAACAACAGAGACATGGGATGAGGGGTGGCCTGTGGTGGTCATCACTGCAGCTCACTAGTCTACTGGAACAGAATGATAATGGCAGGCTCCAGATGTGGAAAGGGCCCAGGGGCCTTGAGTTGCACATCTCCCCCCATCACAACATAACCCCAGAATGGATGGAAAAAAAGAATGGGAGGTTACTGTTGGCTTTAATACATCACTTAGATGTATTGTGTCTCATTTTGCATGGAAAACATGGGAAATATGGGGGGAATGACTTGTATGTTATCTCTGTTGTACACTTGTGACTTGAAAAAAAAGAAAGTATGCAAGCAGAGATGTGAAGAAAAAAGTTGAACGTTGGTGAAATATTTTAATAATAATAAAAAACTGTACCTATTGTATTAAGGAACAGCTTATGTAAGGACAGATGATAAAAATGTCACTATGTTGCATCATGCTGATGACCAGCCAACCTTCTGTCTCAGTGATAAAAGGATTTCCCTGCTAGCTAGCTATTTTATCTCTTTGCCAGATTTTGCTCTGTTAGCCTCATTAAGAATAATTATAATGAAATAACTAAAATAAAGACAGCCAAATTCACAGTCCTGGAGAATACTGTCTTGTCTTAAGTCCTCCATTTATCTCTGTGTTAAATGCACTGAGGAAGTAAATGCATGTTACATTCTTTATAGCCATCATCACCTATCCGTCACTGGAAACTCATGCAATTCCTAACATGGCAGCCATGTTAACTCGTTTTGGTAGCGTGTGGGTGACATTATCGTGAAAACAGTGAACAAGTGGGCGGCTGTTCAGCCAGCAATGACATATGCGATATGATGAGAGAGTGGTGACATGCTTATTATAGCTCTTGTATGTGTGGATGCTGCCACTACAGGATTTGAATCAACCGTGGATGTGTGTCCCACATGCATGAGCGTATCTATCATTAGGACAGCAAGGTACTGCAACACAAACTGAGCACAAAGCTATCTATCTATCTATCTATCTATCTATCTATCTATCTATCTATCTATCTATCTATCTATCATGTTACATGAGTCACACATCCATTCAGCTACTGTTAGAAAACATTATTTAAATTATTGGTGACAAAAAAAGGAAAAGAAAAATGAGCGAAAGAGACCATCAGGATCAACCTTGCTCTGGATTGTCCAAGCCCTGTGGTGTAATGGTTTGGAGAAGTCTCTTTCTTCTCTTTCATTGGTGCCTTGGAGGGAGAGCTGTTCCAGGTGTCCTGTTGATTCACTGTAGAGGAAATGATCTCTGGAACGTCAAGAATGTGAACTTCATCACAGGGACAAAAGCAGGACTTGCACATTCTCCAGTGGCAATCTCTTCATATGAAAATCATCTCTGCCATACCCAGCGATGCTGATGGAGGTCTGCCCACCCCAAGAAGATGAACAAATCCTGGTGCTAACATTAACAGTGTGATGGCTGCTTTTGCCTGTTGGTGAAAGTATTGCACATCATCCTCAGTCATAAAGGTCCTGACCATTTTTTTTTACATGGCAGTTTATTTCACCCCTCTGGAAAATTATATTTTTCAAAAACATCTGAGAGACCAAATACAGTGGAGAGATGCTGGATATGGATTTTCAACCAAAGTTTTGGCAGCAAAAAGAGGCCAGGATTTTTATACTTTGTGATGTCTGATGTGCACACTCTTCTTTATTTATTTTAACTTTTTTTACATTCAGGGGTAGCCATCACACTTGTCAGTTCTGTCAGTTTCTCTCCCTCTCCCTTCCTCTTCAATCTTCTCTAAACCCTATTTTACCCCACTCTTTCCACCTGATAGGCTTCCTCAATTGTTATTTTCCCAAAGGTGAATGTAACCAGGGGTTTATAGGGTCAGACAAAAGCTCTGTTTTCCTGCTCCTGCTTTTGTACAAATACATATTTTTGTTTAACTCTGGTACGCACACCTCTGATTTACTGTAGTATTGCACACTATTAGAAGAACATCCACTATATGTGAAGAGTTCCAAATGAAAGTTTTTTAGTTCAACACACAAGTAAAGGCCTTTTACTTGCTTAGAGTATAGTCACATTGGGTTTTATTTAATCATACATTACATAATGCAGTTCTCATAGGCTCCTGGGGCTGCTCATAACAGTGAAGGTTGAAAATATAAGCTGTGCTTCCCTAAGATCAACTGCCTTTGAATTTATTCTTAAACATCAAACTGAGTGACAGTTTATGCCAATATGTCTAAAGGGAAGCATGTAAGGTGAGAAGTCTGGCAAGAAAAGGGTACATAAAAGGAGCCAATTACATTTTCACTATTATTCAGTCAGTACTTACTTGTCCATCTCCATGTGCAACTTATTACTTTCTTTGCACTTTTCACTGAAAATATTTAGTGCGGTGTAATAAAATAAGTATTCTTTTCATCCGCTGTTCATTTCTAAATGCTTTCTGTTGTTCAATTACAAATTATTACAGATATACTCCAATACAGACAAAGCATCAAAGTGAAATATTTCTAATATGAGGAATAACACAATGTTAAGATTGATATAATAATTAATATACTATATATGCTATGCAGGCATCTCTCTCTCTCTCTCTCTCTGTGTGTGTGTGTGTGTGTGTGTGTGTGTGTGTGTGTGTGTGTGTGTACGCACGTGCCTATATGTTTTTATTTATATCTTTTACATCAATATGTTGCAGGGGGCATTTGAGCAAATACGAGTTTATTAGCTATTCAGTATCAATGTGGAAATGTAGGCCATAGCTTATATTTTTTTCAGAGTGAATGCACAATCAGGCATGTATTTTTTAACACTACTTCTTTCAGGGTCAAAGAACTGAACCTAAACCAAACAGTTTGACCAAATCAACAATACATTAACTCCAGCTCTAAAAAGCAAAGTCAGTACAGTTTTGCATTTTGCCAAAGAATTTGAACATTTTTACATAATAACTCATATGCTGTGAAACAAGTGTGTCAAATCCCAGTTGACACATAGATCACGTATATTGACAACATTTGGTTGACAACATTTGGTTTGTCCAAGTGGTATTGCCATGTCTAACTGTCCAAAATGAAGGATCTGCTTGTACATGCACAATTCAAATCCTCACTTATGATTGTAGTGACAGATCTTTCATCCACATAGCCCACCATGTTGATATGTCATACTTTTCTTTTGTGTGTGTGTGTGTGTGTGTGTGTGTGTGTGTGTGTGTGTGTGTGTGTGTGTGTGTGTGTGTGTGTGTGTGTGTGTGTGTGTGTGTGTGTGTGTGTGACTACCATCATGCTTATATCACAAATAAACCTGTCCCTGCACTCTGACCCACATAACTCCATGCTATTCCAAGTAAAACATGTATATTGCAAAATAGGAAGGAGGAGTGCATCAACAATCCTACAGCTGTCTTTTCACTCTCTTCTTTCTGTTTCTTTGTCTCACTCTGTCTGTAAAACAGCTATAGCAGGATTTATCAGCTCCTGGAAGTTGTTATCTCCATAATATACTAGATCAATCTTCATTAGTCATTGGTCAGCGTGGGCTCGGACAGGGGGGGGGGTAGGCCCCTGTCACTGGCAAAGATATCTTGGCCTGGTCGTTTCGATTCTCAGAGGAACTGACCTTTGCTGTAGTCAGTAGAGTTGGGGGTTGATTGAGGAGCCACTAGTCCCTGCTTTAAAATGTGTTTCCTGCTAAACCTTTAGGCTAATTGACTTATTGCTCTTTTTGTCCAAAAAGCACAATTAGGTGCAACTGTATTCCGAAGCTTCTTCTTTACGTTACAAGTGCAGGTGATAAGATCCAGTTAACAGCAAATGATTAATGATCGGTAATATTCAGTACATTCTTTATTCATGACAGTGTTATACTCTAGGAAGAATTCCAGCTGCACTGATAATTCCTCATGAATCCTTAAACAAAGGTGAAAGTGACTGAACATACATGTTCATTATATATGTCCTTTGTATCTTACCTATAACTGCATATGTAGTGATACAGGTCACAGTCATCCATTTTCTCATTTGTTTTTTTTTTTTTTTGTTTGTTTTTTTATTCCTTTACTTGCATTCAACAGGAATGACAACCCACCTGCTACAGAAGCCTTTGCAGCTTATCCCTCATTATGTGTGTGTGAGTGTAATGGAGGAGCTTATGTCAAGGCTCATCGAATAGCACAAATGTAAGCGCTCACTTGTGCTGTTTAATTTCTTAACCGGTTTCTGTAAGGAGACATGCAGCTGGTCCTGCCAGATGTGCCACCTATGCCCCTATGTGTGCATTTAGGTCCACATAAGAGAGAGTTCAAGACAGAATAAGGCCGTAGAAAGGGGAAAGGGTGAGGAAGGACATGTAATGAAATCAAACTCCCACTGTAGATTTCTCCTCTTCTAATATTAATGTTCCCATTTTGTAAAGTGTTACTGGATCAAATAAGGTGAGACTGGGGATTGAGAGAAACGGGAGACAAAGAAGCTATAGAGTGAGGAGCTTATTTTCTTTTTTATTTAGTCCCAAGTGGTTATTTCGCTGCTCCGATCGATGCAGAGTAATAAATAAATAAAACAAACATAATGTGAATCTGTTTCTTTTAGATTAGCACACATTAGAGTGAGACCTCGCCATATCTTAATGTGTAGAGAAGGAAAAGAAAAGAATCCCTTAACTTTCTCCTAATAATGGAGATGTTATTACAGTAAATAAAACATTCTCTCAAATCCTGTCTGCTAAAGCTGATATTTTGTGAGGTGTCACTGGCTGTCTGCAAACGGTTTATCCGGTCAACTACACAACGTGGTTTAGTGTCAGTGTGAATGCTAAAAACACTTTCCCTGGGAGAGCATTTGTTCATGAATACTATTTACTGACATTATGATCCCTTAGCACTTGAATGTGTGAGGAGGGAGGAAAACTTGATTTTCATCTCATGCCTCAAACTTCTCTCTCTCTCTCTCTCTCTCGCTCTCTCTCTCTCTCTCTCTCGCTCTCTCTCTCTCTCTCTCTCTCTCCCTTTCTCTTTCTCTCTTTTTTTAACCAAGCTAACAGTCCAATTATAGGCAGTGGAAAGTAGCAAGCAGAAGCACAGTGGCGAGTATCGGAATACAATTTATGAATCATTAAGAGAGAGGGGGCATTAATATTTCATAGCCCTTAGACCACCAACAAGTGTTGGAGTGGATTCCGTAAACAGGCGTGTGCACACTCACACATGTTTGCATGCACCACAACAGCAGCCTCGGCTGCATTTATGCAGCACTGTATGAATTTATTCACAACCGCACCCTGCACCGTAATGTAAATACACATATGCTTCGCCACACACACACATGTACAATAAACACACATTAAAAACCCTCTGGAGGAATTTTAATTGCTGTCTGTGGGGGTGACACAGTGGGGAATCTGAAACAAACCCAAGTGCTCACACCCCCTCCGCCTACACTTCCCCCTCCTCTTCTTCTTCTTCCTCCTCCTCCCCTCTTTGGCTTCTTCTCCAAAATGCTCACTCCTCTTTCTCTTCAATCCTTGAGCATAATTACTCCTCTATCTACAGACAGCGTATAGGTTTCCTCTAACTAAAGAGCAGCAGGCTCCTGTTTCCTCCTATCACTCTAGACCTTAGCTGGGTCGCCTCTCCTAATCACCCACTAAAAGCCTGGAACTATATCAANGTGTGTGTGTGTGTGTGTGTGTGCGTGTGTGTGCGTGTGCGTGTGTGTGTGTGTGTGTGTGTGGGTGTGTGTGTGCATGTGTGTGTGTGTGGGTGTGAGTGTGCTTTTGCTTGTGTGTCTCTGTAGAGGTGTATGTGTTTGTGAGCATTCTCTTGTGCGCGTGATCTGTGTGCTCATTTGCGTACGGCTGCACACGCGCATCCACGCACGTTTTCTCCTCTCACACACTGGGTATTGTACGTTAGATCAAAGCCATAAACCCCTCTGGGCTTGACACACTCTAGCAAGGCTGCTGCAGCGTCGAAGCCGAACTGCAGTAATTCTGCTGATACTGTATGCTGCTATTAAAAAAAAAAGAAAAAAAAAGTTGACTGGGGGAGTGAGCTTTTTTTGCTCAACGGGGGATCACAGATTTTCTCTCATTGTTCTGTGGAGGTGGTGTGTATATGCGTGTTGACGGGATGGAAGCGATAGCGGGGGTGACTGAGGAGAAGAAAGTGATATGTGTTCAGTTATAGATCTCACCTCTCATGCTCCTTTCCTGAAATATTCCCCCGGGTAGCTGGGACGTCAGAGAGGCTGGATAGTGTGGGTCACTATCCAGCCTCTTTGCTGAGGCTGAGGCCAATGCTAAGGCTATGCCACCATGTTAAAAAATATATATATATAAAAAATGAAAAAAACAAAATGAGCCAGAACAGCTACAGCATACACACTCTGCTGGGAATACAATAGCTGTACAGAATGTACAACAAGGGCCCCAGACATATTTAGATTTCACAGGAAAAGTGTGAATGTGTGTTTTTTACACCCTATCCTGGGTTTCGTGCTTTCAGTTCTTTTCTATCCTTAACAGAGAATAACAGGTATGTGCTTTACTGAAATGGGTGTGATGACACACTGATTGTTGGGCGCAAAGCTGCCGCTGCTGCTGCTGCTATTGCTGCTGCTGGTGGTGATGCTGATGGTGGAAAAGTACAAGCATTTCAAGGGAACCTACCAAATGAATATTCTCTCTGTTCTTGGCAACTCAATTCATCTTGGCTAGCGGTTGAGGGTCTTGGAGTGAAGTGGTATGTGGGACTTGAACAGATCAAGGTGGCATTGTGGTTGTCATATTTGGAGAGAAATAAGGTATCTTTCTGTTTTTGGTTTCATATCTCTGAGGCATGGTGGTGGGAGACAGGAGAGATGGCTAGGAGAAGGGGTCTTTGAGGTAGAAGGGACAGGACACACAAGGGCGAGCTGCTCCCTCATTCATTTTGTCACCATCGTTTTGCTCTTTATCCATGGGAGAGCTCGACTGTTTTGGAATAGAGAAGGGAGGACTTTTGGCAAGGGTCTCTGTGGGAGGACAGGTATAAAAAGAGTGACGGCTCTCTGAATCAATCTCTCGATCTCTCTCTCTTTCTCTCTCTCCTCTTTTCTTTCTTAGCACTCCATGGCTTAAGCATGGAAGCCTGATGAATAATGGAGCGAACCGTGACCTTTGCAGCGTGGGTTCAGGCCTGCTCTGGCTTTCTTCTGATCTGATGAGCGCTTTTGATCCAACTCACACTGGAACGTTAGAGACCCGGAGATATAAAATACCTCTGATAGACTATACTGTACACTCTGATCCCTAAAATGACAATATTTACCTCAAAGTGAATCCAGAAAAAAGGGAAAAAAACAAAGCTATAAGGAGAGAAAAGTGGGGGGAAAAAAAGCCAAATTTGCTAAGAAGTTTTTGTTTGAGCTGTCACTGTGACAACCGTGCCTTATAATGTGACTTGGAAAAAAGTTTGTTTGTTTTCTGCACCTCTGAATTGTTGGTGTAGAGCTAATATGACAGCCTTGCACTTCTATGCGAAGTGTTGTAGCAGAACAGTTCAACATAAACTAAAATCTCACACTGTGTCTTTTCCTTTAACTTCCTAAGCCATACGCCTTTGTTCACAGGTGTCAAACTCTCCTTGAGGGTGGATAATAGAGACAGACAAATAAATCCACAGGGTTAAAATAAAAGGGAAATTGTGATTTGGTAATGTTCTGTATTTCTATAAGGGATTTGCTCAACTCAATCAATGCGCATTGACCTGGCCTTATCCTGCATCCTGCATCATGTAGCCAACCTCCTAGTCAAAGCTGTGTCTTTTCACACCACACACTTTCTCTCTACCTCTGCCCTAGGGAGTCCACTCGCAGGGAAGACTTAAATAACATGCTCACACCTCAGGGGAAAGGGAGAGGTAGTGGTGGTGGCGGTGGTGGTGGTGACAAGGAGTGCAAGACAAAGGTGATAGAGGGAAAGCGAAAAAGAGATCTGTCCCAGCATACCCGAGTGGGGAGATGATATCCTGATTAAAACGAGATGTAGAGTCTGGAAAACATTGATCACACAAAACACTCTTCACCTCGGCTCCTGAGTCCCAACATGTGGGAGATATTAAAAAATCATGAAGAGTCGATCCCCTTGGTTATGTCACTGCCGGACAGAGTGAAGGTGTGTGTGTGTGAGAGAGAGAGAGAGAGAGACAGAGAGAGAGAGAGAGAGAGAGAGAGAGAGAGAGAGAGAGAGAGAGAGAGAGAGGAAAAAAGCAATGGATGGAGAAAAGTCTTTTAAGTGTTCCTGCCAAGCGAAGCGTGAAGTAAGGTCAGGAGAGCCGCATACAAGAGTGCAGAGAAGAGGTAAGCCAAGAGGAATCCCTTACTGGGAGATAAAAGGAAGTTCCATCACTTTAGGAGAATAATTCACTGATTCTAGACTAATTCTTATAATACATTAATTGGAACAAGTAGAGAATAATACAAAACTATGATTAGACTGAAAAGCAGTGTCACAATAATAAATTATCCAAGAGTTCAACTTCCCATTATCCGATGTTCAGGTTTACTTGGACATCTTCTGTCATAAAAATAAAGTTTAACTTGTGTGTGACAGGTAGTCCAGTCTGCATCTTGCTGTATGCTATGTGACAATTGATGATGTTGTAGCAATAGTGTTTGGGAGACTGTCTGCAATTCCAGATTGTTAAGAGTGATATCAACCTTGGAAAGGGACTGATGAGTATTTTCAGTGCAGACAAGTTCATTCTCTTCATTCTCCTTTTCATTTAAAATACAGAGAGCTAAAGAAAAGAAAGAAAGTGAGTCAGTCTACCAACTGAGCTGCTCTTTTTTCTACATTGTACTAAGTAATCAATTGTAGTTGAAACAAGTCAGAGGAGTGGTTATTTGACATCTGGAGAGAAAGTGTGAACCAAGTTGAGAGACAAACACTGTGGGACCAAAAGAGTTAAAGAGATGTGTAATTACATTTCCACAGTAAATGCTCTTTTTTCAGGAGAAACCAAGACTTATATTGAGAAATGCAATGTATATGTTGCGGTGCATCATATACAGACACACATGCATAAACATGCACTATTCAGAAATGGGATCAAAGGCTTGGTGGAGTTGAGTGCGCAGTAAATGTTGCTGCCCCTGAGTAAATGAGCGACAATTTACTAATGTTGTCATTGTTGCTGCTGTTGTGCCCTGTGAGCTGTATGATCATGTTCAAATGCAGGTAAATGGAGGGAGTAAATGGACTATAGAAGAAAGGATAGCTCTCAGATCTCCACCACACCACTCACAGCAGAGTCCACCGGCCATTGAACATCGCTCCGTGACAGATGCTCATTGCCACTGAAAAACACCATCTGTAATTTTAGTGCCAGTGCACTGGAAATGTGTGCAGTGTTCGCATGTGTGCACAATGACACAGATACACACATTTGTTTGCCAGTTCTTCCAAACTGTTATTGCAATGCAAAGTGTGATGACAGCATGGGTTACAGCACAATACAGACACACCTTTCTTGAGAACTCCCGCATTCATACTGTCATGAAATGTCATATTGTTAAATTTGGAAATTAATTGCTAATTGTCAGATCTAGCCTTGTTCCTCAGTGTGAATGGAATACTTCTCCAGAGTGAATGTTTGATTGAGGCCAGTAATTCTGCTAAGCTGCCTGGGGGGGAAATCACAAAATATAAATTGAATTACAACACAAAACCTTTTTTATATGTTAATAACCCATTGTGCAGCTCTTGCTTTTTTATCCTGTGCTCAACACTATGCGCCATATGCTTCCACTCTATTCCTGCTTAGTCTGTCCAGTCCTCAAGTTAAGATCCTAGAGAGACAATTTGTACAGTCCATTAAGGGCTGATGAATTGGATTTACACCAACAGACTGGTGTGAATGGAGGGTCTGAGCACACATGCTGACAACCCCCACTCCCTACCCGCTTTTGCAACTCTGTGAATAGCGTTGGCTCAGTGTTGGCTCGCGTCTCAAACACACATACAGTAACTCATTACCGTAGTCCAGACCTCACGGCTGTATTCACAACAGGAACACAATAGAGACTTGGCTGTCTATCGACTGCCATCTATTCTATGTTGTAAACAGAGCTGTGCAGGGAGCGTGTTGCTCTTGAAAGAGACAAAAGACAACTGTAATCTCATCAAGGTGGTCCTGAATGACTGGATCTCAAAGAAACATGTCCACAGATGACAAAACTCAAATTGACAATTCAAATCATTATGTCACTCAAGCTAATGTGATGTTGTACATCCAAGAATGAGTTTTATTTACATTTGAGAATGACTAAGAGCTTGACACTTGGATGCTTGTGTTATAGTAACTTTTAGTATAAAATATGTACCTCCATTTAAAATTTGCTCTGTTTCTGTTTTGAGCCCTGAGCCTTGTTTACTTCGAAGTAAAACTAAAACTAAATAATTTAACACTGGATCCTGTAGGGAGGGCGACTACAAAAATCACACATTCACGCATAGTGTCATGAGCATGCTTATGCCCTTTGACAACATAAAACATGCCACAATTTAACACCCTGTGTTGATTTATTCAACCACAGAAATTTTGATTCAGACTAATCCAAATTATGTGGTGGTAATTTATTAATAAGGCTAAGTTCTTGATGTTAAAATACAGATCTGAAATTGAATTATGATACCCTCATAAAGTGCTCTATGCTAATGAATTGGACACGCATGATGAATGCTGAGTAAATTCCCTCCTGGCCCCTAAAACTGAAGTCCAGTCTATCTTTCATTTAAACACAGTTAACAGTAGTTACTCATGTTTAATAAATATTAAGGGTCTACTTGATACTTCTGCCACTATTAAAGCCGTAAAGTGCAACAGCCAATGGGAAAAAGTCCAACAGTTGTAGGGATTTGATGAATAGTTCTTAATTACAAAGAACTATAATGTTTTAAGTTCATAAATAATTTACTGGTTCATTGTTCATTTCTTATCAGCATGACCCTTCTTGCTGTCAGCACATCTAATTTATTCGACTTGAATATTATGAATAATTGTGAAGCTATAAAAAGTGTTTGTGTCAAGACAAAGCAGCTGATTTTATAGCAGGTGTATAAATGCAGAGGAGTGTGAATACTGCATAAACTATAGGGAAATATGTCACACATACATGGTAAAAAAAGATAAATGAAAAATAATTGGCTTATCTTTGTAGATAAGCCAAATGTTTTAAAAGTTTTGTATAATACGGTCAAACCCACTATGAATTTGATGCAATCACCCACAAAGTGTCTGTAGCACTCTACCAAAAGCATTAAATATTAACACACACTGATTCATTGAGAATGTGGAAGCCATAGGGTACTTAATGGGATACTTATCACACTTACTCTGATAAGCCCAATGCTTATCTTGCTATTTAACATTTGCTATACTTGAAATCACGCTGCATAGTTTCTCATCAATGCTAGACTGCTGCTTTGAGAGTGTGTATGCTCATGTATGCGTTTGCACACTTGTGTCTTCATATGGATGGTGTGCACGACACCAAACAAGTGTGTGTGCGTGCGTGTGTGTTATGTGTAACCACACAGCGCATAACAGAAGCTGGATTTTTATTTCACAGCGGCACTGTTAAATGCCCAATATCAAAACTTGGCCCTGCAGAGCTGTCAGCAACACTGCAAGCATAGGCCTAATACTATATCTCACATGGACCGAGGATTAGTTTCTGTCTGTTGCTCAGGGTGAAATGTGTAATCTCATATCTGAGAAGTGGGAGGGCAAAGAGGAGCAGGAAGGAGGGGATTCTTGCCATTAATGTCTAACCTTTTAAAAATGGATTTGCAAGTATGACGAGATAAGGGCCGAATGTGATCATGAAAATGTCTTTGCCCTGTGACAAGACACGAGGAGAGAAAGAAGGGGAGACAATCGTAGTGTTCATAGAAAAATTAAACACACTGTGCTTAAGATGTCGCCTTTCATCTCATATCAATTGTGTGCACTGCCAAGATTAGCACTCTGTGTACTTAGCATATGTTCTGTGCTGGACGGATTAAGTAAAACTATTTTGACAATGCAGCACAAAGGTATTCTCATTAACATCTAACACCTTTAAAAGCAGGTGGATACCATCTGTATAAGTGGTAGTGCTGGCAAATAATGATAACAATACATCAACATCATAGCTGATGTCCCACTTTTATAGAGAAATGAATCCTGTTTAAATCTATTCAACAATCATGGACATAGGTTGGAGACCAGCATGAGCTCCCTCTTGCATCACATACAGTAGTAGAGCATCTCCACATTTGAAGGATGAGGCTAGTGCTATTTTGACATTTCTAATATTGTCAACAAATCCTATGAAATGATCAAAACAATGTGACACACACAAACGCACACTTTCTGTATGCTCAATCTGACATAGCTCATGGCTCCATTATCTTAAGTAAGAGTCTACAGCCAGAGCAGCTCTGTGATACACACTGAGGCTCTTGACTAAATGCTAACATCAGCATGATAGCATGCTTGTAATAACAACCCTTACAGGCTGAGGAGCTAGTGAAGTGTTGGCACTATTCACCATCTTAGAGTGTTAGCACACTGACGTGAGTTTATTAACACTAAATAGAAAGTAGCTTTAGATTTTAGATTTGCAGGTACAGTATTTCATAAACCAATCTCTCCACCTCTAATTTTGCCCTAATGATGGCACTATAAAAAAGTCAGAGGATCTCCAATATTATTAAAAAATGTCATAGACATCCATCTAAAGAGCATTATCAAGCATTATCATCCATAGTAAAAAGCTTAAAGAGCCATGCTGCTAAATCACATAAAGTAATTTCAAATTACTTTATGCAATTTATTTTAATGATCACACTAATAACAGTACAGATTTTTGATATGTATGTATGTATGTATGTATGTATGTATGTATGTATGTATGTATGTATGTATGTATGTATGTATGTATGTATGTATGTATGTATGTATGTATGTATGTATGTATGTATGTATGTATTGTTTTCTTTATTTTTGCAATACAATAGAGGTCTATGGCACCTGAGATATAAGTTATATCAACTTGCAGTTAGTGTACTTAGGCAAATGAGTTCATGTTGGTCTCTTGTTGTGGGTAAAATTAAAACAATTAAATAAATACTTTAAGTGTGAACAGGCATATCCATGTGAACACTGATGAATTCACACACTCTGAGCTCTGAAACAGTCATGGTAACAATCTGGCACATCAGCCAACACATCATTGGAGCAGTATGGGGAAAAGAAGGAAAGCCTTTTAAAAGGTTAAAATTTTCACTGCCTGGCAGACTAAGAGTATGACCTGTTCAAGAGCAACTGAAACCAGCCTCTCTTAGCTGCTCCTGGCCCACCATTACAGCATTTTTTATGATCAAATGGATGCCATCTGTCTGGCCGGGCTTCAGCAACAGCACTTGCAGCAAGCTGGTTGGCTGGCTCAGACAGACACATCCTATCTCGTTCTTTTGCATACACATAACCTCATTCGCTTTTTTCCTCATTCTCTCTCTCTCTCTCTCTCTCTCTCTCTCTCTCTCTCACACACACACACACACACACACACACACACACACACACACACACACACACACACACACACACACACACACACACACACAAAGGTGAATCCAGCCAGACTTGCAAATGTCCACAGGAAAGTGTTACGAGATGGCAACTAGCACCTTGCTGGAAATGAGATGTAACGAGTAAACGATGATCGATGGCAGTTTAGTCATTGGACAGGGGACGTGAGATTGATTGGCCAAATTTTCTCACTGTTCAACTACATTGCTGCCTCTTCCAACTGGCAGCAAGACCCGAAGACAAACCACACATCCACAGAAACACAAATCTAATTGTCTTCACTCTCATTTTCAGCCACAAAGCACAGACACAAGCATTCTGTTTAGCTAACAATAAGAGATTAGGAAGATTAGCAAGTCATTACCTTATGGTTCTTAAATGATTTACACTTTTATCAATGTTAAACCTACACAAGATGCCTCTAGTGTAGATTTGTATCCTTCACATGTACAGTATGAGAGCCGCATTCCTCTTTTAAGACTACATAATCCCCTCCTCCTCATGAAAAGAAATATAACTCTGTTTTATCACTGCTATCCCATGTGTAAAGTGCCTATTATGAGTGGCCTTGCAGAGAGCTGTGACTCCAACAGGGGACTTATGAGATCTGTATTCGCTTCTCATCCAATTCATCGTAGGATAAGATGGTGTGTTCACAAGAGCCTGTAAGACCTTACGCAGTGCTCATATTCACCTTCTAATATCACCAATACTACTAACATTAGCACA
>JANJYP010247095.1:0-12740 GCA_024605115.1 Rastrelliger brachysoma | reverse complement strand
AAAAAAAAAGGCGTAAAAAAGACGTAATAGAACATCCCACACTATACTACATTAAGCATGGCATGGCTCATCAGAGAATATAATACACAGAGTCATGAAACCCGCAACCGTTTATGCTTTGAAGCCTTTTTCAGATTCATTATCATTATCATTATATTCTATGTATCTTTTCTACTCTTGCAATACTGTGCTAGTTGCTTTAGGTTGCGCTGTTTTTGTTATCATCATTGTAGTGTCGAACTCTGCCTCCTGCTGGACACTAATAGCTACTGCAGAAATACAATCTATTCATCAGAGTGCATTGTGTATTCGAATACAATCAAATGAAACACCACTGCCATAAATTCGTCTTTTACATGTAGTGTGTGAAGTTCCACAGGATCTATGGACTTATAGGTTTGGTATATGTGCTTAGAGGGCATCCTCTCATTTAAGTATCCCTGGATTAAAGGTCTAGTTTGTCACAGGGACCTTAGGTTAGAGGTCACAAGAGATGGACTCTCTTTGGGTCAGGAAAGATGCCCTTTAAGATAAAAACCCTTTGTTCTCTCTCAGTTTTATGTGCCCCTATATAAGATAAGAGCAGGCATTATAGACAAGGTTTCAAATAGGTTCTGAAGTCTCTCAGGGAATCCATGGTGCTTGATTTGATGCTGGATTTCTTTGTAATAAACATTTTGTATATGTAAGCAAAACGACATCAGTGGATTCCCTTCTTTATCTTCACATGATCGTCACTTTATAAAGAACATATGAAGCTGATATATTTTCAGTTTTCCTTGGCATTGACATTCATAGCAGTGAATGGTCGTGGTGAAAAATGAAAAGGGTCACCATGTTATTAAAGATTCATCTTTTGGACACTTTGGTTGTCCGTACTAATTTCTAGTTTTTGAGATATTTCACACAATACCATAAATGTCAATCTCATGGTAGCACCAGTGGTAAAGTCAAGGGAACATCAAGGTCATTGGAATTCTTCCTCTGAGGTGCAGTATGTACCAATGTCATGTTAATCCATCAAGCAGACATGGTGATGTTGGTGAGTCGGGTCGGTCACTTGTTCCCACGGTGTACCTCTTTGATCCAGACTGTAATATCTCAACAAATCTTGATGGCATGTCATGAAATGTTATGTTACCCTGAGGATCATAATATCTTTTTGATACCTAGTGCCAATATTTCAATTCCCAACCAGATAACACTGTCCTCTTAAGAAAAACAACAACACAATAGGCTATAATGTCCGTTGCCCAAAAACAACATACAGTTATGTTTGAGTGACAGATGTAGCGTTGCAGACGAGATAAAGTATTTTGCCCATAACCCTAATCGCACTTTAACCACAGCGCTGTCACATCGTAAAACATCTGTATTGTTTTACAGTGATGTGTAACAGTTTTGGAAAGCACAGACAAATGTCCTGCTGATTAGTGTGGATAAAGGCAACAGATAAGACGACACCTGTGTCGACTGTGTGTTGTTCTAAAGTCACATGGTCTAACCACATATTTGGTTGTTTAATTTGGAGGACTTGTTGGATCAGATAAAAGCTTGCTCTTATCTAGTATTAAGTGCTAATTTGAATGGGGACTAATGTTAGCATGACATGCTAAATAAAGACGCCAGAACATGGTAAACAATCTACATGAGCATATTGTCATGCTGTTCGGGAATTTTCAATCATTTATGTTAATCACTGGCACGTATTGGGTCAAAATGAGGGCACACTACTAGAGTAGTACAGTAGTAGGCATTGAGTCTGTTCCTTTTGGTGGAAAAATGAGACCCCCTAATAGTGATGCTATAGCAGCTGAGATCAGATATGTGTTTGACCATCTCTCGTAACTGTAGTCAGAGGATATGGTGAACTTTGAGGGCTGAAGAATAAGAACCGAAGCATTGTTCTTATCTGTAGACTAGTAGACTGAATTATGTATGTTGTTAATGTGTTGGATCCTCTCATATTTGATCATGGGTCCACCTGTGGTGTTACAGTATCTGTGTGGTTATTTTTGGCAAAGACGCCTTTATTGTAAAGTTGGTAGGCAGGAAACAGGAGAGAGGGGGGATAGACATGCAGGGAAAGGACACTCCGGCCAGGATTTGAACTGGGGTCTGCCACTTAAGAGCAATGCTCCATATGGCCTACACTCTAACAACTGTGCCACCAAGCGAGCCTTATCTGTGTGGTTTTAAGACTATTCCCAGAGGACAGAAACTTAAGAATCCAAGAGAGCATCAGCACAGAACGTGTACTGATTATTCATTCAATTCTCCTTGTTCAAGTAAAGAAACCTTCTCAACTTAAGACATCTTGGACTCTCATCACAGATGAATGGGCTCCATAATTAGAAAATCCCTAACAATTGTGAGCATGTGAACCATACTAGCTTTTCTAAATTTACTTCACTGCATCTTCTGTGGCTGTGGCTCAGAAGGTAGAGCAGATAGTATTGTACTTATCAGAAGATCAGTGGTCATGGTCCTCCTGCATTTACTATATATGTGTCTTAAAGTTTGTTAAGTTAGAGCCTCACGGACATGCTAAGTTGTTAACATTTAATTTCAAAAGTCCCAAAAGAGCTTGGTTCTACCTAGAATTCAAGTCATTTTCTAAGGCAACATTGATGTAAAGAACAATATCTGCGCATTTGAAATCAGTACAATTCTATGTTTGGAACTCCATCCTCAATGATCTAGTGTTAGTATATTTTGAATACAGACATAAACTGCAATGATTAAGAAAAAGAAACAAATATTGTAATAGATCTTACAAGCCTCTCAGTCCGGCCCCTTCCCTGATATGACCTGAAGCTGTCCATAAGTGAACTATTGATCTGTAAGTCCTGCATTGATGTCTGTTCCCAATCAATGATCATCTTTGCAAAATCTTCCAAATGGAGAAGGAGAAATTGACATGTAGGTGGAGAACTAATGACATAAATGTATTAGTAACGATAGCTTAAATCAGAGTGAGGGAAGCAGAGAGGCACAGGGAAATGGGAAAGAAATCGACAGGAGAGCAAAGACAATCGACGCCTTCTAAAATGAATGGGATTAATGTATATGTAATAATATTATATATCGCACAGAGGGAGACGGAAACTCACAGCTGGAAAAAAACACTTTGACATATACCTCTAATAAATGACCATAATACAAAAGCAAAACATAGAAGGTGTGGAGAGAACTGACCATACATTTATATGGAGCAAAGACCAGAACATTAAATTCATATGTGATGTCTGAACTTCTTCCAAATCTAACCCAATACACAACTTACATGTACAGTATCTATCACTATTAAAACCAACAGGTTAAATGCAACAGAGAGAAAGAAACAGCCTTACAAATTCATATAGACAAATTCTGTTATGGAGAATTTGTCAGTGGTTAACTCATCAGTGGAGACAGTATTCAGGAATCCAGGATGTCTTTGCTGAAAATGTTTATTGAAGCTTAGTCCTAACTCAAGGAGAGTCTAAGTTTTATCAATACAACTATCTGATGTCTGATGCCACACCAATTCTGGGGCATATACTGCCACGAAAACTCAATACTCAATGAATCTATAGCGCATGGCTACAAACAAGGAAACGCACCTATCCACTTGTGGGTTTAGGGAGTTGGACAATATCGTCTTCCTCTCAAAACACCATAGACAGTTGCCTTCACTGTCTCAATGAGAGACAGTGCTATCCCTGACCCTAAATATGATCAATTCTCTAGCTTCCAACCTGAAAAACAGAACACTGTATTGGTCACCATACCCTTCTAAAAGGACCCTCTTAAGCATTTTCATATCTATCAGCACAATGACATCATTTGTCAATGTGTTTCAAAATTGAAACCATCACTGCAAATAATTCTTATGAGCATTTTCTGATTGGTGTAAGTAAAATTTAAGAAAAAGTTCATCATCATAGTTGAAATAAACCATTGACTGTTGGTAAAATACAGTAGACGCAATGGTCAATGGTCTAAATGACGCTGAAACAACTAATGTGTTAGTGATGAAGTTAGTCTCCAACCCTACCTTACGTTACCCTAGGTATATGGCATCAAAGTAAAGCTAAGACTATGACTGAGTTAGAGAGTGCTGAACAGGTAAAAAGGAAAGAAAAAGATGGAGGGAAGAAGGAAGGGAGGGGGAGAAAAATCAACTTCTCAGTGGACTTATTGACGACTCATCAGATAAATGACATAACCGTATTGGTAACTGTATTAGACTTTTACCCTCTTGTCATTGCTAATAGGGCTGGATTGATGCTATGTGGGCAGGTATTGATGCACAAGCCCGATGGTCCTGTTCTCTTAATAACATGAAGAGTGTGTAGCAATTAGTATTTCACATTTACATTATACATTTGGGTCATTTAATAGTGGCTGTGATCCAGAACAGCTTACAGTGAGTGCAAGAGTAGAACAACCATTTACTCACTTCAACAAAAGGACCAAATTTAGATGAGCTTTAGTCAGGGCAAGTCAATTTCAATTACGGTATATAGGCCAGAATCACAAATCAAAACAATTGCCTCCAGAGCTTAACAATCAGTGTAGCTTAGAGCAACCTCTATCCATACAAAGTGGTTCCTAAACCTTTTTAAATCATGACACCACAAGCCACCCAACCCACAATATAACATATGTAATGCTGAAGAATTGCAGTAGCACAGATTGCAATCCTGTCAAGATGTTTCAGCCTTTTTTTTTTTTTCTAGGTCTGTAACGGTCTCAAATCTATCCCTCTTCACTTATTTTTTTCAATCTGCTGAGCACCTAAAAAACTCCCAAACTGGAAAGGGTACTGTGTCACCATGACAACCTGCAGCATACCAGTATCTAAAATTATTTTTCATACAGCAATTTTTATATTTCTATTTTCTATTCTGCTTTAACATGATTGAAACCACAACATGGTAAATGTTGTATAATATGGTGAAATGTTATTAAATGAACAATTATACCATTAATCATGGCTCTTACTTTAGGAACCACTACGTTAACCCCTCAATTCAGTTCCAGCATTGGTTAATCTTTACTAGCAGTTGATGAATACATTGTCGCAGTTGCTGTGGATGTTGTTGAACCACTACAATTGACTGAATTGTAGTTGACTTCTTTCATTACTTGTTTGTGGACTAGCTAGCTGATACCCTTAACAACCACTGACAAGTGACTGAAGGGCCAATGAGGGTAATCCAAGTAGATTATTCAATCTCGTCAAAGAAGTAGATTGGATATCTGACATGGTACTCTATTGCTATTTAAATCAATGTTAGCGCAGATTAGCACAGCTTTGTTCATTGTCTGTTTGTTAGTTGTTTTTTCTGTTTTCTTTTCTTTTTCTTTTCTGCACTTTGTTTACTGTAGCAGCATTAATCCTCTCTTTTTTGCCCTGTTATTTATTTTGTAATGTAAATTATACTAAAAACTCAATAAAAGGAAGTTTAAAAAAACTCACCTTGAAGAAAACATATTTATTCTACTTATTAGGACACAAACACTAGAAAACTGATCCGGCAAGATGTTTTTCACTGGTTTCACGGATGAAAAGAACAAAAAGTAATTTAACAAACAATTTAGGAAAATAGGTCAACAGAAGGTTTTTTTTCTTACTTGCCTTCACTTGACTTCCATACAATTTAAGCAGGTTTAACCTTTTTTTTTTACTGTAAGACAAATGATGTGGAGTATAAAACTAGGCCTGGGAAAAGTAAAAAAAAAGCAGAATTAAACTGAGGCGACTTTTTCTTTGCCTTTGTGGAGCTAAGGAGGAAGAAACAGACGTGACGAGGATGAAAAAGAGACAATAAAAAAGATGAAAACACGACAGAAAAAAGGAGGAGGGCGGAGAGCGCCGCAGGGGCGACATGAGCCTTTTTGTTTCTCCTGCCTGCCGCGTTTATGACCATTCACACACACACAAACACACACACATACACACACAAAGGCATATGCAAACATTACACACTCGGATTTGCATACACAGACACGCACAATGCAGATATACAAGCACAAACACACCACTTGGCATAACACTAACATATACACACATGCACAAACACTGGCATATATGTGATGAGATACACACACACGGACTCAGCATGCACTATGGATGGAGTGCATGGAGAGTTGTGTGTGTGTGTGTGTGTGTGTGTGTGTGTGTGTGTGTGTGTGTGTGTGTGTGTGTGTGTGTGTGTGTGTGTGTGTGTGTGTGTGTATGTACAAAGTTGGCACAGCTGCTGCTCTAGGTTGGGGGTGCTGATGGGTGTGTGTGGGGGGGGTCTGACATTAGACTGCCTCAGGGTAGTGGTGCACTCTGNTGTGTGTGTGTGTGTGTGTGTGTGTGTGTGTGTGTGTGTGTGTGTGTGTGTGTGTGTGTGTGTGTGTGTGTGTGTGCGTGTTTGCATTTGTGTCTACACGTTTTAAATGCTTAACACAGTATTGCGTGTGTGCAAATCTGTATGTGTGTTAGAGGGGGTGCGTATGGGGGGTCTTGACCCCCATCAGTCTCACTCAGGACTCACTTAACGGCACCGAGGGCGGGCCTCCAGAAACACAAGCTCCAGGGGTGGGACATGTGCTTGTGTGTGTGTGTGCGTGCGTGTGNAGAGAGAGAGAGAGAGAGAGAGAGAGAGAGAGAGAGAGAGGGGTGGGGGGTGGGGGGGTTGTTGAGAAAGAGATGAAGTGACACACAGCTTTTGTGATGCTGTGCTGAGCAAGCTACAGACACAAACACAAACACACATTTACTCATAATGCTGTTACTGCTGCTGCTTTACACATAATACTGAAAAAACAAAAATGCATTTAATTCCAGATGATGAAAATATATTACTCTTTCAGTTTAAGACAGTTGACCAATAGTACAGCTTGTACAAGTTGGCTGTCTCACACATTCAGTCTTTTCAGCTCAACACATACAACGATCTATGAACAAGCTGCCAACAAACTGACTTTTCTGTAATACACAAGTGAAGACTGAGCAGCAAGATTACATATAGGTTGGGAAAACATATATAGCCTACAATATCATTCAATAGCAATGTATAAAATATGTGTGAAATGTTCTTCAATCTTAATATTATAACTATTTTAATTAGGAATTGATTTCTGCAGTGTTCTCTGTTTGTATATAATCTCTGCTTCAATGAAAATGAGGATCACCAATAAAAGTTGTTGCTGTTGATGATGGTGATGATGATATCGGCTATACATTAATAATATAATCCTGTTCCACTGTGGGATAAATGGTGTTTATTATATAGCTAAAGCAAGCACAGGTTGTGAAACCTTGGTGTAAATTGTACAGGAGCTCTAACAACACAAATCAGGAAGACTGAAGTGTAGAGCTGCTTGCCATGTTGTAATCAGGAGGATGAGGATAAATCCTGGTGTGCCATGCTGTAGACTGACTCAGGTGCAAGCTGAGTCCTGGCTGTCTAGCTCGCTGGGTAAATGACATACCAATGTCTACAGTAGCACAGTAAATAAGTAGCCCTCACAGTCCAGTTTAATGTATATTTGCTGTTGGTCCAGAGCGGATTCTTAATCATCAACAATTTCTACGTTAAACACCGTAGATCAATGAGCTGCTCTGTCACAGGGCTGAGTGAACCCCTCCACACCTGACTACTGCAACTCCTTTTGGTAGCGAAAGTACTTCTGCTGCTGGTACTACACACAAACTGCCACCACTACATTGGTTACTATGATCACTACTATCACTACTACTACTACTACTACTATTGATATTTGTACTACTAACACGCACTCTTGGACAATTTAATCTGCTAGCAGCCTCAGAATAAGGTAAAGAGAGAGAGAAAAAAGCAAGACTCAACTTAAAGGACCAGTGTGTAACATTTAGTGTCATCTAGTGGTGAGGTTGAAGACTGCAAGCAATTGAAAACCCCACCACCATCATCACCCCCACCTTTCCTTTCAAGAATTTGCGAGAACCTACAGTGGTCCCCAAAAAAAAAAAATCATAAAAAACATGAAGTCATTTCTTGAGTCAGTGTTCACATGTCCATTGCGAGATACCATAAAAATACGAAACATGGTGGGCTCTGTGGAAGAGGATCTGAAAACTCACTCTAAAGTAATGAGAATACAACCATTCTTATTTTAAGGTAATTATACACTAATGAAAACATGACTACTGTTCCAAGTCCATTCCACTAGATGCCAATGCATTTTTACATACTGCACCTTGAAGCCACTATATCAGTTGACTTGTAGCATTAGCATAAATATTAATTTATAAGAGTTATTTGTTAGATGTGGAATGTTTGTTTGTTTTTTTTACTAATTTATGAATGAACTGTAGAAGATGGTTAGTCTTTATTTACTGCTATATTTATCTCTCCTAACAAAATAATAACAAGAATTGTATCAATTTAATTTACTATACACTTATTTTATTATGTATCTCTATTGTGTCTCTCTTAACACTCAAATTTGACTGATTTAAAAGTTTTATCTCTAAAAATGTGGTTAATTTGATCGGACTGACCTAAGATTCCATGTCTTTGTTCACAAAGAGGATTTTAACACACAAAACAACTTGTATTCTTTTGCATATAATTTTGTGTATTTGATTCAACTTTTGTACATTCTTGGTGTTCTGGTAAAAAAAAAAACTGGACATTAGAAATGAATGGAGGACACTACAATTAGTGTGTGATAAGTCTTAATATACTGTGTGATCAGCAATGATGATATATTTAATTTTGATAATGAAATAAATCCTTCCATAGATTGTATTGTACATATATTAAACCACAGCAAGACGTAATATACATACACCTTATTATTTGTCATGTTGTCAGTTTGCTTAGTGAAAACCCATTACGCTTGAAACACTGTCTTTGCTGCTACTTCCATTAACTATTAACACAACCTCTACTTCCACTCCTACTGTCACTCATACTTAAAATAATGAAAAATGATTAAACGATATAATAATTCAAATCATTCCATTAAAATTGTTATCCTATTCATTCGACTTTAAATGAAGAGAACATGGCACGGTTGCAGTTTTTGGCTTGAGTTTCTCTCAGCCTGCTTTCCATCCAGACTTTAACTGCCTACAGTGTACAGTATGTGAGGTAATGTGATATTTCTCATTAAACCGGGCAAAATAAGTCAAACAGACAGCACCGAAACACAATGTAGGCTCTGTGTGTGAGTGTGTGTGTGTGTGTGAGTTGTATTTGTGCTGTGCTGGATGAGTGGGTGTGTTCCAACAAGACAGGATATTCATTAATTTAGGAATAATTGATTATCGGCTTGTAACTGTTATTACTTGGCCTAAGGAGGATTGTGTGTGTGTGTGTGTGTGTGTGTGTGTGTGTGTGTGTGTGTGTGTGTGTGTGTGTGTGTGTGTGCGCGTGCAGAGGTATACAAAAGTGAAGAAAAAGTTCCCATTCATTTCACCTATAAAAACCACGATATGTCTTCTATTTCCTTCCGTGCTTCCACATCCATTGACCTCCCGTGATTGTTTTCTTGTAATATTGGCGAATGACCTTATTCCCATGTCGACCTCGGCGGGCAGTCTCTGCGGATGAGTGAGAAATTATGAAAATGTGAAGTGTGATTTTTCCACCCGGAGGCCCTGCGGTGTGTGAAGGAAAAGAAAACATAGCATCGCAATAAAGAACGTGAGAAAGAAATCCTTTTAACGCTCTGGCTGACGTCCCTAAAGAGTGTAATAACAGCTTTTCTCGGTTTTTTAACATATTTGTCATGACTCATTGAAAAGGATGGATGCTGTTTAAAAAAAAAAAAAAGGTCAAACAGTCTCACAACAATTTCCCAGCATAACTGGGCACTGCCACACACACACACACACACACACACACACACACACACACACACACACACACACACACACACACACACACACAAACACACACCGGCCCACACTTCATGACACAAGAAATATAGCGGGCAGAGCTCTACTATATAAGAAAGTTGACAACAATCATTAACTTTCACTTACCTGTTCTGGTTTGATATGTTTTCTTTATTAAGAAAGTGTCAATCAAATGCACTTCATCAAATGGCCACTAGAAACAAGACGAAAAACTAACTTTATAGACAATAGAAAACTAGCATTGTCTCCCATTCACACTTCTAGAATCACATATATAAAGTCTAGATGTAATTTAATAGTCAGGAGAGTGGTGGTTAATGCACCTGAAGCTATTCTATGACTGCCAAAAAACACCTAACCACTCTCTCTCTCTCTCTCTCTCTCTCTCTCTCTCTCTCTCTCTCTCTCTCTCTCTCTCTCTCTCTCTCTCTCTCTCTCTCTCTCTCTCTCTCTCTCTCTTCACCTCAGTAAATTAACAGTCAGCAATAGCAACGTGGCTCGGATCACATTTATCAACTACAAGCTAAACGTTAAGGTGTCAAGAGTTCATGTCACTCTAACCCTAACCTTAACCTTCATCAATCAATCTGTATTTATGTAGCACCAAATCATTACAAAAGTTATCACAAGGCACTTTTCACATAAAGGAAGTCTAGACTCTACCTTTTAATTGAATTTAAACCCAACATGGTGGACCCAACATTCCACCATGAGCAGGAGCTATAGGAAAGACTCTGTTTTAATGGGAAGAAACCTTAAGCAGAACCTGGGTTCTATAGGTAGACAAGCATCTCTAGTTGGGGTTTCACATCTTTTAATCTTCAGCAGCTGCTCCTGTACATCTCCCCGATCAGAAAGGAGTGGAAAACAGGCTGTAAGAAGGGTGTTGAGTATCCTTAATGATGGACGGGGTTATACTTTCATGTATAGTGGAGGTCAATGGAAGGCTCAACGGCACTATTTTTGCCCCAAAATTGGGACGCAGTCAAAACTAGTTAGGAGTAACCCCTTGAGATATGCTATCTCGTTTTAGAGGAGATCTATACATCCAACATCCTACAACTAAATCAAGTCTTAACTATATGTCCTGAATGAAGTCCAAGTCACAAATATGTGTCTGTTAAACCGTTAAATACGTACAGCTGGTTTCAAAAAAGCAAAAATATCACAACTTTCTCGAAAAAACAACCTTAGAGCACTTAGTTATGGTCACATTGCACCACTATCCAGTCCTGTCCTGTCATGCTGTGTTCTGGATTTTACAGAAAGTTCAAATAAATGCAATATGATCTCTCTTTCCAGTCAGAACATGTGCAGCTGCATTCTGGACCAGCTGGAGTGTCTTTAGAGATTTGTTAAGACAGCCTGATAACAATGAATTACAATAATCAAGTCTAGAAGTAATAAATGCTTGGACTCATTTTATGTCTGATTTTTGCAATGTTACCAAGATTTTTTTTAAAAAGTAGTTCTTGAAATGTGTTTTATGTACCCGATCGACTATAACTCTTAGACATCCAGAGTAGTTCTACCATTAGATAATCATGCATCTCCTATTTCAGTGCAGCTGGCAGGTCAGACTTCATCTATGTTCAACACTGACGCCCTGATATGTTTGGATATGGAGGACATTATTATAACGCGCCACTTCCCTGTTTTGCTCAATATCCCACTGCGGCATTAGTCTCATACACTGTTTCCAGGTTGCAATTGTGTAACATCACATCCTTTTTTCAGTAATGAGCACAGGACGATTTACTGAACATAAGACTAATGATTGACATCTGTTAACGTACATGGCTTATTTCTTTATACATTCTGTTTGTCGCTGCCAAAACAACGCTGATGAAATGACTGGTTGCATTATTAGAATACAGTGTTGAATCGGCGCACACTGTGTTTGCATCCGATTTAATAGTACAATACATCAACCTATCTGATGCTACCACTCATGCAAATTTTTATTGATGGAAAACACCACAGAGCTTTCGGAACATTAGGAAAGTTTGCATGGAGTTTGCTTGACGGTCGGGTGGAAACAGCTGCTGATGTTGTATAGATCGATGATCATCTCTCCACCCACTGAATGTGCACGCCTTACTGCCTCAACGCCATCTACTGGTGATTCCCAACACCTGTGGAAGTCTTCTAAATAATATCTGTAGATATCAGGAGGCAATAATCATTAATTCCCTCATCAGTCATTAAGACATTAAGAGTCTATTCTATTTATTTATGGAAATATAGGACATTTAAAATCACTAGTTTATAGTCCAGGAGAACATTTTTTAGAATTTAAAGAATACTGCAACATGTTTGAATGGTGATTTTTGAATTTTGTAATAAAAACAAGAAAAATTTGGACAATGTCATACATGGAAATGTGTATCAGCGTATGCCTTTTATCTATTTTTGTATATTCATGGTCACATTAGGAAAAGTCCACTTAGAGGGAATGAGTATTGGGTGGTCACATATAACCCTGGACAGAATGTAAGGGTTAAAGGTAGGAACAAAAATGCCAGTATAGATCAAGTCCCTACTCAAACTCCAGGTTGTTGGTCTTCTACAAAGCCGTGTTTGTTGAATGAACCAGGGCACTCAGACGCCCCCTCATTGGCCCCCGCTTAACCCCTGCTCTCCGCACAGACCCGGTACTCCAAATCACATTTGATGAACAACGGCAACTCAATTTGCTCAAATGTTTGGCCGGTGTGTGTGTGCTGGTGTATGTGTGTCGATGAGAATGTGTGTGTGTATGTGATTGTGTGTTTTCATATATCTGCGTGAGAGAAACAGAGCGGGAAAAAAACATCTTTGTGTGTGTGTGTGTGTGTGTGTGTGTGTGTGT
>JANJYP010247092.1:0-12146 GCA_024605115.1 Rastrelliger brachysoma | reverse complement strand
AACATCTTGTTAGCTAGGTTATATATTGTGATGAATTAGCGAAAATAACCTTGGAGTTTGAAGCTTGGGGGGTGGGGGTTACAATTCCTAATTGCGCTTAAATAAACTATATTTATTTGGTAAGAGTAATTTGTATTTAATGATAAGAGTATGAGATGTTGGTTAGCACAGCTGGCTAAAGCAACGCTTTAAAGTGAATTGTTGCGTTTGAGGACGATGCTAGCTCGGTTTAGCTTATATAGATAGCACGGTGACGGCCTTGTTGAAATTAGGAAATCAAGAGTGCAGCTATAGTTTTGTAACACAAGGAACGTTGAGCTTGTTAAATAGCGAGTCGCAGTCATTCTCGGCCTCGGTGTGACTGGGAGATATTTGTCGCTAATCCCCCCTCTCCCCATTGTTAGGCCGGGTCTAGTGCGCCAGGGCCGTGACTACATGTATCGGTGTTAGCAGCAGCAGCGCCTCATCAGTGGTAATGATGAGCTTCATCGTAATATTTCGGCTGTCCATTACGGCTTCGCAAAAAGGCCTCCTTGCAAATATGCTGTGGCTGTTTGCTTGCTGTAGCTTGTGGCTGCGACATTTTGACGACTGTTGTTGTTGGAAGGGAAATGGTGCTGTCACAAGGCTGTAGATGCCAGAAAAATTAATATATTTTTAGGGTTATGGATTTTTGCTGAGGAAATCGGACGTGTTATATGGAGCAATGCGTGTGTTCAAAAAGCATGTATTTATATACATGAGAAATGAATTAAATAATACATTTGTGATGCGCGTCGTGTGAATCTCTACATGTTGGTGGAGATGAACACTAAGTTAGTAGTGGTAAAGTTTCAATTTCTGTATTTATGTTTTCTTCTTGTTTTTGTTTTTTTTTAATAGATGGAGGCAAATAATCATTTCAACTATGGCACTCACTCCTCAGCAAACTCAGGATTGAAACACTCCTCAGGGGATTCTCTTTATACTAACGGGTCCTCCATGAGTTTTCCTCAGCAGGGGAAGAGTGAGTATTTCTTTCTTTATTATCTTTTTTAAGAATGCAGAATAAATTTAGCCTTACATTCACAACATACTCTATAAAGCCAAAGCCCACTTTTCCCCTCCACCTGAACTGTGTTACTCTTAACAAACTGGAAACTTTTTAACTTTAGCAATGGTCTCTTGTCTAACAGATATGAATGGCGAAATGAATGTGAATGGCGTCACTACTGTACTCGGGTCCGGTGTGCCTGGTTCCCACCCACCAACTGCTCCTTACCCACACATGAGCAACCACCACCAGAGCAGCATGGGCTATGACTACTTGTGGGGAGGACACCCGCAGTATGGTCCAGGCATTGGCACCTCTCCTGGGCACGGGATGCACCAGAAGCAGCCTGCACCTGGGATGGTGCAGCCTCAGTCACAGCACCACTTCCAGGGTCACGGACAGTACCAACTGAATGGTGGCATCGAAAGCTCCCACCAGCCGCCTGTGGCAGGCCCACCAAACATGCCTCTTACTGGGAGTCAGTACTGGAACAGGAGTAACCCTGGCCCGCAGCAGATAAGTTATAATTCCCACAGTATGTATGGGACCTACCAGAGTCAGGCACATCCTGGGATTACACCGTCACAGCATCACCAGCAGCAGTCCTTACAGCCGCCCCCACATCAGCCGTCACAACAGCACCTCCACTCCCACCGTAACCCACATCATCACCACCAGCAGCACCAGCAACCACAGCATTATGGCTTGATGCCTAATGGGATGCCCTACTACCAGCATCAGCCCCAGCAGCACCCGTCCCTGCCGTCTACCCAGCAACAGCCACCACAGCAGTCTCAGCCTCAAGGTCAGGCTAAGATGATGCCCCCGGCTGCCCAGAATTTTACTCCTCCACGTGGCAGCCCACAGCACCACAGTTTAGGCAGAGGGGGTACTGGCAGCCCTCTCCCTGTTGGCATGTCCTCAGTACCAATGATGTCACCATCAGCCGTGCAGGATAGTGGATCACCTAAGAGTCACAGCAGGGAAAGGAGCCCTCATGCTAGCAATGTGGCGATGTCTCCTGCCATGCAAGGTGACCTTTTTACACTTTGAGATGTTTGTGAAATTTCTTCACCCCATTTAATCTTTCCATTCCTCTTATTTTTCTTAAGTTTCCATAAAAAATATGACTGTAATCATTTCTTTTCCCTGGATTTGGTTTGCTCCTCATTTTTGATACAGCTGCATTTCCTCATAAATTAAGTTGTACTGCTCTGTCTTACATTTCCTCCTTTATAGCCAAGAGTGGGTTGGCACTGGTGTTGTCAAAAAGTCTTCTTCCTCTGTGGCCAACTTGGCATAGTCATCCCAGATGCTGATCATATTAAGCCATGACTCAGTGATTGCCTTGAAAGAGTTACGTGGCATCTTTTATAAAATAATAGTGTTGAAATACCAGTTATTTTTTTACAACGTATTTTACTGCTTTCAAGCTTACCTATGTAGGCTATAACTAACGCCCACTTCTTGTTAAAAAAAAAAGTCATGCTGCCAATGCTTAATGGTTGGATAGTGCCAACATTTAACCAGCAGGTGCCACTGTTTGACTGTTTGCTACACTTGCCAACCTTTGGAAATAAACCATCTCTGCCATGGTTTGTCAGGAACAGCTAATGCCTGCAGAACATTTTTGATTATAGCATGTCATTATTTCTACATAATTATAGTTAGTATAAAAATCCACTGCCTGAGTGTCAATCAAATGTTTCAATATATAATAATGTCAATCTGAATTCATCACTTTTATTTATAGAAACAACTTTTTATTCACTGTTTTGTTGATTGTTCTCTTTTTCAGGGCATGCAAGGGAATCTGCAAAGGAGGTAGACACAAACTATAATGGTATGGAACGGGCACCTGTTGCTCAGAGGCTATCCAAAAGTGACGCTTACCAATCCAAACCTTCTGTGGGACCTGCAAGTGATTATCATGAGCATTCTGAAAATCCAGCATCTCAACGTCCAGATATGGCTTCCCCTGTCAGAGAGGCAGCAGTGATGAATACACCTCCCCAATCCGCATCATCTCAGCTCTCTGCATCTACATCTACATCACCTGCAGCAGTGTCACCATCTCTAAACAAGGCCTCAACCCCTCCTCGGGCCTCTGTTGCTCTTGCTGTGTCTGGATCTCCCATATCAGGATCTGGGCCCCCTGTAGTTTCACCCCCTGATGTAGAATTTACTCCACCACACCTCTCAACACCTCCCAATATGTCGTCTGCTTCATCTCCATCTGCTCCTCCCAGACTTTCCTCACCTCCCCTAATGATGCAAGGCCTCAGGCCTCCTCCGTCTGCTGCAGCTGAGATTACTCCTGCTGGATCCATGCATCTATCAGCGGGGTCTTCTTCCTCCTCCTTGCCTACATCAACTCCAAAGTTATCTACACCTCTTTCATCAGAATCCGTGGCTCATCAGAACAACTCAGCATTGCCTCCTACGGCTTCTGTACCCCCCACTGCACCCATCTCATCTCTTGAACAGATGGTTACAGGGTCCATGACATCTTGCCTTCCTGATGTATCTGGAGCTCAACATGAAAAGTCTGGAGCCCCAAAGTTGATGTCTGCCTCTTCATCAGTGTCTGACACATCTGTGAGTGCAAATTCCTCATCAGCTGGTGTGCCTCCATCTCTAATGTCAAAATCCGGACCTTCAACCTCAAAACCACCTGGCTCTTTTTTATTAACATCTGGATCTCCTACGTCTGTGTCCAAAACTCCTTCTGTTGGCAATAAACCTTGTGACCCAGGACCCACACCCCAGCGTCAGACATTGTACACTCCTCCAGCTGTTGACTCTAGTCTTTCCACTGCTTCTGCAGCATCCTCACCACCAGGGGGGGTGAATTTACCTTCCCTAGCAGCCCAGGAAAGTCCTACAGTCCGACCTCTGTCTACCCTACCTCTTCTAACCACTCAAGCCTCCAGGACTGCACCTGTGTCCGCCCCTCCTGCCTTGGTGTCTGTGCCTCTTGCAATGGGTACATCTTCTGGAGTGGTCCAAAGTTCTGAGTCTGAGCAGCATCCTTCTAATGCCACTCCTCCCTATACACCAAAACAGCCGTCTCTCAAGCCAGAGCACCATGGTCATAGTGAGGACAGGGAAAAAATGGAAAAACCAGAAGAATTCCTCCCTCAGCTTGATACGGGCACAGTCAACAAACCACAGAACGTTAAAGCTACTGAGACTCAGAAATCAGAAATTGGCACACACAAGTTCTTCACTGATCTTCCTGGGACACCTTTGGAGACCACAGTGGCTCCCGATCGGAAGATGGAGCATGAAAAGCACCACATGCAGAGCAGTGTCAGTGACATCGGTGAGGTAGAGGACTCCATGATGGAGCAAACTCCACTCATAGAGTCCCCACATCTCCACAGCACTAGAACAGAATATCTGACCGATGAAGGAAGTTTTGGTAACTCTTCACATACTGCCTCTAGAATTGATGCCAGCTCTTTATTGGAAAAGACTTCTCTCTTAGATGGTGACAGTTCATGTGCAGATGACTACGATCACTTTGACAGCAGCTTTCACCTGAGAAAAGACACTTCTCAGTTTGACAGCACTTCGAAAACAGAAGAGGAACCATTTACTGCATTTGACACGACTAGAGACAGTTGTTCCTCTGTAGAAGACTCCAGAGATGACACATTGGATTCAACCAGAGAAGGAGAAACCTCTGAAGCAGAAGAGACCAAGGACAGTTGCCAAATCACTGGAGAATCCATGCTTGAGTCTTCTCTAAACAATACTTCTCAGATGGAAGAGCCCCCTGTCGACTCAAGTGATGTGTCCATGTCGCGCTCATTTGTGCCATCTGAGACAGGTCCTCAAGGTAATTTCTTAAAATTTGTGGTCATAGTAGTACATACATAAAAAAGTTAATTTGCTCTCTTTTTTCCTTTCTGTGTCACCAAAGTACTGTTCTTTCCGTTTTTCTGTGTTGTTAGACCTTTGTATTTGTATTATACTAACACAGTTTAATGTCATCATTTCCTCTTTAATTAGAGCCTGAAGCAGAGTGGAAGCCCAGTGGACACGATACACCAGACTCAGCTGGACGCATTAGCATGAAGACCACTGTTGATGAAACAATGACTCCCCCAAGTTTCAAGATGAGAGATGAGAATTTCATTGCCTTCAGCACCCCAGCAGAGAGCCCTGCTGTACACCCTCTCCAGCCAGTCACTGATCAGATTGTTTCAGCTTCTGGAGTACATGTGAAAACCCCAGGGAAACCACGTAAACCTCAAGCTCCAAAGGCAATATGGACAAGAACCCCAGGTATTCAGTGCTCTGAATTTAACAAAATGTTGTTTTAAGTTGATATCATACTTTATTTAAAACATTTTGTTTTTCCTTCTTTTCCTCCAAGCTCCTGAAGGGACACAGAGGAAGCCTCGGGCTCGAGCCCCCAAAGTGGAGAAGATAAAGACTGAAGGAGAAGACAGCAAAGAGCAGGGAGTGAAGGGCAGAAAGAGGAAGAAGTCTATCAAAGGGGATGTCAAAGAAGCATCAGTTGCATGTGGGGAGGCTGGGCCTCCCACAGAAGAGGTGGATACTATCACAGCCACAATTAATGCTGTACTTGCCAATGCGTCATCCCTCAGCACAGCTGTCAAACCCAAGAAAATGAAAAGGGCCAAAAAACAAGACCAGGATGGCAGTGTGGTAAAAACACCTAAACAAAATTCTGAAACAACTGCAGATGATGGTGAAGACAACGATGATGACAGCTCCACTGCTGGTAATATAGAAGATTAAGAGATTTTTGGTGATCTTGTTGAGGATATGACAGATTAACAGTCCAATGCTAAGCCTGATTTTGTACTTTTTCTGAACAGGTGAATCTAACAAGCGCAGGGTTGCAACAGAGGAGCAGGTTCAGTTCCCTCTTCAGCATGGGTAATGAGTCCTTTCACTGCTTATTGAGGCTTTAAATCAGAATGAAATGATAATATGAAGGAATCAGATCTTAATAATACTCCTTTGCAGCTACATCTTTGTACAGTTTGTTTTACAGTTTTCTGCTTTTGGGTCTTAACATGCTAATGTTTATCTCTCAGCTAATACTATTGTAACAAAGTGTTACTTAATGAAGGTCTGTGACGCATTCTGTCAGAGATCTCAAATACCTGTGTTTTTACAGTTTTGCAATGTTTTTTAACAGGGTTTCAAATGTGTGCAGTATTGATACATTATACCCTAACTCCTGGAGGCTTGCTTTGCTTTTGTGTCTAAAAACCTATGACAGGGTTGTAATGGTGATCTCTCTTCTTGATAGTTGGAGGAGGGAAATTCGTGTGAAGAAAATGGAAAACCGTATGAAAGGTGAAACCTGGTATTACACACCTTGTGGAAGGAGGATGAAGCAGTTCCCAGAAATAATCAAGGTAAATTTCCATGGCTACCAAGCCAGCACAGGTCTTTTCTTTTTAAATTGTTTCTCAACAACTACTAATGAGGATATATTGATGGTGTTAAAATTATTTTTTTCCCTCTCTTCACTCAGTACTTGAACAAACACCAGGACAGCGTGGTCACCAGAGAACACTTCAGTTTCAGTCCACGCATGCCTGTCGGCGATTTCTATGAAGAGAGAGAAACTCCTGAGGTTTGTACACCAGCTATACTCTGTTAATTCAGTGTTTTTATTTTAGTACTTTTTTACAGGATGCTACAGTCATCCTCAGAAATTTTGACTCTTTATGAGTTACATATCTAATATATGTTATAGGGTATGAAGTGGAGCCTCTTGGCTAATGAGGAGGTTCCCTCTATGATCATGGCCATCACTGGTCGTCGAGGTCGACCCCCAAACCCTGATAAAGAGAAAACCCGGAGGGTGCGTGGCATAAGGGGAGGGCAAGCCCGCCGCCCTGGTAGACCTCCCAAACCTAAGATGATTGACCTCCTGAGCAAAGTTGATGCCAAGCTGTTGAAGCGACTTGAAGCCAAGGGTGAGTGGCAGTCCATTCAAGGAGGTGTTCAGGGATGTATATGGCTCATAGAAATCACATTTAGGTCTAAAACGAGACAACTTGTTTAATAGCAAGATGTTTGTGCTGCTATGTGTGTGAATATTTGTTTTTTGTTTTGTAGAAGCTCTCACAGAGGAAGAAAAGGAGAAACTAGCAAAAATCAAGAAAAAAATGAAGAGAAAGGTCTGTATTCCACACTGTTTGTAACGTTAAACTCTTAGGTGTGTCCATGCATCAGTCTGATTAATTTATTTATTTTTGCTATTCATTATTTAGGCAAGAATGAAGAGAAAGGAGGATGCAAAGATCAAGAAGATGAAAGAGGAGAAAAAGAAAGCCAAGGTAAAGAAAAGAGACAATGCTGCACAAAATGATTTATTATCCTGTCATACCAGTCATGTCCTCAGCATCACATGCTCTCTTTTTCAATTATGGTTTCAGCTCGAGCAAGAGGCCAAGGGCCTTGAGTTGAAGGCTGACTCCACAGACCCTAATGCTCCTCAGGTCAAACAACCGGCATCAGAGTCTGCTGCAGAGCCCAAGAAGCCTGGCCGTAGGAGGTCAGTCAAGGTTGAGGCTGCTCCACTTGTACAGCAGACAGATGAGGAGAGGATAGCACAGGGTAAGCGGGTGCTCGGTGCTCGCAGTAAAGCCAAGGCTCTGGCTAAAGCTCAGGCTGAAGCAGAGGCAGCAGCTCAAGCTGCTCTGGCAGCCAAAAGAACAGCGGAGAGGAGAGCGCAGGCCCAGAGACGCATGGAGGAACGGAAGAGGCAGCAGTTGATCACAGAAGAGCTGAAGAAGCCCACAGAGGACATGTGTCTCACTGACCACAAAGTGAGTTTTGTCCCTTAAACACTTACTGTTTTAGTCCACTCTGTTGTAGGTTTATAAATGTGATCATGGCTTTTACATTTCGCTTCCTCCAGCCCATGCCAGAGCTTTCTCGTGTCCCTGGTGTGGTTCTGTCCGGCACTGCCTTTGCACACTGCCTGACTGTGGTTGAATTCCTTCATGGTTATGGAAAGGTGATCGGGCTCAACGTACCCAAGGACATCCCCAGCCTTGCCACCCTGCAAGAGGGCCTGCTAGGCCTGGGTGACAGCCAAGGAGAGGTCCAGGACCTTCTCATAAAGCTGATGGAGGCTGCACTCCATGATCCAGGCCTGCCGCCATATTATCAGGTGTGTAAAACACTTATAACATTTTCTCCCTTTATGCAATCCAAATGATGGAATTTTTATCTGTATCTTCCATTTCTACTTGCAGTCAGTAAAGATCCTTGGGGATAAGCTGGTTGAGTTAGAACTGACCCGCAGCACAGTTTCTGAAGTCCTTCGCATATTTTTGGAATCTCATGGTTATGATACAGAGGTGTGCAACACACTGAGGACCAAAACATTTCATGCCCTGCCTCCTGACACCAAGGCAGCCATGCTGGCATTCCTGGTGGAGGAGCTTAATGGCAGTAACATTGTAACAAGGTGAGAACAAGAGCTCCAGTTAGTTACTCTCTAGGTTAATCCTGAACCTAAACATGTTTTACTCACATTAGTGTTACTTAATTTATGTTTTGTATTTCAGTGACATTGACAACACGTTGGAGAACATGGCAACATACAGGAAGAACAAGTGGATCATTGAGGGGAAATTGCGCAAGTAAGACATTTTAAAATTTAAATTATTTACTCAGATCTTATATCGGTGTAAGCCTTTCAGCATGTTGATCCTCGTTGTCTTCTCTCTTGCAGACTGAAGGCAGCACTGGCGCGTCGCACAGGACGATCAGAGGAAGAGCTGTGTTTTGAGGAGAGGAGGCGTAGTGCCAGAGTGGCTGAAGAAGAAAACCTCAGTCTGGAGGAGAGTGTAGTCTTGGAGAGAGGGAACCGCCGTGCACGCAAAGAAGAGCCCAAACTCAGTGATGTACGTATCTTCTCCAGTGTTTTTAGCTAGAATTGGAAACCTTCTTTTTATTTTGCGGGCAACAGATAGAATCGAACCCAACTGGACTTTGAATTGTCTAGGAAGATGTTTTGCCTCTTATCCAAGCGGTTGCATCATTTCATAATGCATCGGTCTGACTAGTCCTCACTAGTCTGACAAAACAGTGGAGTCAGCCCCAGATATTTAACCTCTGTGAAAGTGTCGCCCCACCAGCTTCCTAAGACAGTCTGGTCATTCACCCGTTGACCACATATCACTCCTAACGACTAGTGGACTCACATGTCCTCCACTAACAAACTATTCTCTTAGGAAGCTTTTGGGTGAGATTCAATTTGTTGCCCAGAAATAACTATGACCTGGATGAATGAGAATATCCTTAGGCTTCCTTTTATTTATTTTTCAATAATAAACTGAACTGACTATATTGAAGTCAGTAGACAGACACACTACAGAGGGAGAAAATGGGAATGGCATACAATTCCCCAGCTGGGTGTTTAACAGTGGACATTGCAGTTATGTGATGTGCAATTTCACCATTAGACCACCACAGCATTCCAGAAAATTATCATTTCTAAATCTCATTACATCTTTTCTGCCACAGACTGAGAGCCCTACAAATGCCAGCATTCCAGAGCTTGAAAGGCAGATAGATAAGCTAACCAAGGTAAGATTGATGCTCTGCTGTCTCAGTGCTTTATACATCTATATAATGTATATTTGATACTGAACATTCCCCTTATTTTGCTCTTTACAGCGCCAAGCATTTTTCCGTAAAAAGCTGCTACAGTCGTCTCATTCCATGCGGGCCATATTGCTTGGCCAGGACCGTTACCGGCGCAGATACTTGGCCCTACCTCACCTTGGAGGAGTTCTCATTGAGGGCCCAGAAGAACTCTTGAGTGAGTCTTAAAATTCATTCGAAAGAGATGAATTACCATCTCGTTTCTATACTTTATAAACCCTTGACTTGGCCATCTTCATCTAAATTTTTTTCTTCACCTTTCTTGCAGCTTCAGGAGACGTCCTTGTAGCTGAGGTGCCTGTCACCTTCCTTAAAAAGGAGCCCAAAGTTGAGGAGGCCCCCTTGCCCACCTCTCCTCCTCCTACTCTACCATCCTCCCCCTCCTCTGCTACTCCTGGCCAAGGCCAGAGTTTGTCCGCAGACGAGGACCCCCTCCCAGGTACAGCATCCCTCATGAGCCGACAAAGAGGACGAGGGCGGCCGCGAAAAATCAAACCCGAAGTGGAGCTCCACCTCCGCCAAGCAAAGATTCGCCGCCGGCGTCGGAGTAGCGTTAGGTCTGGGGGTGAAGATGGACCAGGGTCACCAACCAGTGGCACACATGACCTCACACAGGCTGCGTTCCAAAGCTGGCTCAGCCAATCACAGGAAGCAGTGACCAACGGCACATGCTCAGCTACAGGGGAGGCTCCAGAGGGTAATCGACCGGAGGAGAGTGTGAAAGAGATGGCAGAGAAGCAGGGACAGTGGTTCAACCTGCTCCCCAAACAACCATGTGATGACAACTCTCTGACTGAGTCGCAGATACCAAGCTCACCTCCCAAACTCCTCCCTCAGATTCCCAGTGCTCTGCCGGCACTCGCTGCTCCACTCGTGCAGGTTTGTCTACTACAATCATTTAAAACAAATACGTTAAATTTAATTAGCTTGTAATGATGTATTCTGAGTTGTGTGCATGCTGTATTCATGAACAATCTCTCTTCACTTCTCAGCCGGACCCACTCTTGCCTCCTGTTGGTCTGGCTCCTGTTGACTCCATGACCTCAGCAACACCACAGGACATCCCCCCTACACCCCTGGCTTCCACCATTCCCGCCGGCAGCCCACCACCTACTCCTCTCGTTCCTCCTCTTCTCCTTCCAGCTCCCATTCCTCCTGCAGCATCCTCTCTGATAACGCCCCCCAGGCCAGCTCGGAGGCGGAGGAGAGGTAGCAGAGGCAGCAGTCCTGCCCGCAGAGGACCACGTGGAGCCGCAGGCAAGCGCCGAGGCCGGCCTCCCAACTCCGTGTTCCAGGAGCTCGAGCAGCAGTACTTCACACAACTGGTGGTCAAGCCCATCCCAGCATGTAAGTAGGGAATTAGGATTTTAGGCCAGCATTGTGAGATGTGCTGCTTAACTATTTCCTTAAATTCCTTAAATGTATTATTTAACTGCACTGAATAATCCTTAAACACAATTTAAGACTCCTACAGGAGGCACCATTCATTAAATGGATTCTGTGTGTATTTATACTTTCTACTGACTATAGTTTGTCATTACTTTCTTTTACAGCAATGGTGCGTGGCTGGTGGTGGATCAAAGATCCAGAGGAGCTGTACAGCACCTTACAGTGTCTCCATCCAAGAGGCATCAGGGAGAGAGTGCTCCATAAACATTTGGCTAAACACATGGAGAGCTTAGCTGAGATGTGCACTAAACCTGTCAATGGTGAGTGTTGTTGATATTGTGCCTCATCCTTAACCTGGTTGCATCATGTTGTTCTTACAACTTGTCTCTTGTGTTCTCTTCTACTAGACCCTCTTTTTGAGTTGAAGGTAGAACAGAAGGATGTGTTACTGGAGGCTCTGCAGCAGCCTTGGCAGGTGCAGGAAAAAGCAATGGAGACCGACATCAGCGCCCTGCAGTGGGTGGAAGAGTTAGAACAGCGGGTCATCGCTTCTGACCTCCTTCTGAAGGTGAGAAATCACCACAGTGTTTGCTTGTCAGCACTGTGCATTTCCTAATTGGTCCAATTATGTCTTAGCAGCTATAATTTAGATGATTTTTTTTCAACCCTCAAGAAGGTATAGTAGTGAGTTGATTTTTACTGAAAATTCAAGAAAAGAGAGAAGCACAGAAAACACTGGGACTAATGCGTCACAGACTAAATCAATTAATGGTCAATGTGGTTTGTGCTCTGTCCAAATGTGTGAATATGAAAAGTAGCCAAAACAATACACGGCAACACAAAGCTTGTAAATAGTAAAAAGGTATATTTTCCTTTCCTGTTTAAGGCTCCTCCTCAGAGTGTGATGAATGATGCTGAATCTAATACGGGGACTCCAATGCCAGAGTTTCAGGTATCTATTAAAACATTATTCACTGAAGTCCAAATTTAATGTAAACAAATTTTTAGTCTTTTTAGTCTAGATACTTCAACTCTCTTTCCTTTTTTTTTT
>JANJYP010246690.1:0-12968 GCA_024605115.1 Rastrelliger brachysoma | reverse complement strand
TAAACATCACAAACAAACTGGACACCAGAATAGATATGAAAGGACACACTTGCTTTGGTAAAAGCTTGTTTGTTTGGTGTATGACTTTAAAAAGAAAGGGAAAAGACTAAATTTACACCTGAGTAGATTGATGTAGATCTGTTTTAGTCAGTGCAGCTTTTAAATTGGTGGTTGAAACCTTTAAGATACGAGACAATCTTTGAACGCACCTCAAATTATTGGCAATCCAAGTTAAAGGGCAAACAAAGCCAGAGGACAAATTGCATTGTTACATTTGCATGTAACTCAAGTCTCATTTTAAAACATGAAAATCATGATTTTATTAAGAAATAGTGTAAAAATGTATTATTGCTGTCTCCTCTTTGTATCTGTTTGGTGTTGTGAAGTTGCAGGAAAAAAAACATTTAAATGAAAAATAATTAATGCTACGAGTGTAAAAAAAAAAAAAAAGTAGAGTCAGAAATATGATGCCGCTCTCAGAATTGTAAGAAAATAAATGTTTTGGTTTTTTTTTTTTAATAGTTATTTGTGTGACTTCAGAAATGTCACTGTCTTTCAGGAGTTGCATCATGTCGCCATCTACTCATCAGAGCCCTTTTAAAAAAAAGAGTTTAATGCTAGATTATTAAACCATGACGAACGTTTTAAATCTAAAACGTTAAAAGTCAGATTGCTGAGAGGACAACACAAGCTTCTTGTTGCTCTGTACGTGGAGTGTTTCCCCTCTCAACTTTATGACTGTTGTTGGGCGCCTGTTTTTTTTTTTTGCTTCATGTGTGCAAAGTGGACCCTAGGGTGCCAAATGTCACTTGGTGACACAGAAATGCTTTTCATGTCATCACCTTCAATAAAGACAAAAGTATAATTGAAATGTCATCATTCATTTGTAATTTGTGGTCGGTGTTTGGTGCCACAGAATAAGTTTTTTGCATTTCTGGTACCATCAACTGGAATCCTGAATAGAGGCGCTGCTGACACGTCACATTAAAATCACTTTGACTAAATTTGATGACAAAAAGTTTATCTAGTTCAAAATACTATTAAGTGTCAGGAAAGATGACATCAATTCATTTATCCATTTCTATTTTTTGTAAAGCACTGTGGGTTGTTATAAAGTGCTAAATAAATAAACATTTACATAATATCTAAACATATTTACGTCAGTTTTTTGAATTTTTAGCACTCTGTGACCCCAAGTGACACTTTGCGTTTGCCCAAAAGTTCATTTTGTGAACATAATGCCTTCAGTGCTTTAAATATATAAACATATATACTACACTACCTGGAGAAAGGTTTCTTCGGAGTACATAAGCGCAGAGTAAACTTGGTTCCACTGATTTACAAAGGAACAAAAACACTGACTTTGGAAAACCTGCGAGTGTGGAGATACAGTCACAGGCTGACTCGGAGGTGAATATTGTACCAAGACTGAGGTCAGCACGATCATGCTCACGGATGACATTTTTCATCTTGTGTACTGTATGGACACATCTGACACACGCCAACAGCGATGAGTTCCCACGGCTTCAGGTACAAACTGATGGATGTTGATCATTTCCCATCATTCTCTGGAATTGCTTTGGCTGTGGTTTGGAGGAGTCGTGGAAGCGGATCAGCTTCCCAACTGTCTTTAACCAAGTTTACCTCTTTTCACTTTTTTTATTTTTTTTATTTTCTACAAAAGAATCTGTGTATAGAAAAAAATACACATTGTTTAAAAAGTGCACTGAAAGCATTGTGCACTTAAATGTAAGATAATGTGCAAGAGGAGGAATATCTAATAGCGTGTAGACACTCTCCAATAGAGTGCTTTTTGTTTGTGTCTTTGTATAAAAGGTGAGTTCGCTCCACACGGGGAACAACGTGTAAAGGGCAAATGTCTTTTGAACATTTTTAAAGGAGTGTTTGATTTAACTCATTTTACAGGCATTGCTTTCCCATCATTCCTTTAGGTTAATGGTAGGGTCTGACGTTTTGCGCCTAGAAATAAAAGCAACACTTCTACAAATGAAATCCGTCTTAATCATCACCTATGGGCTTCTAGTCCTCTGTGGTGGTGATTTTGTGTGCAGCCCCCCCTCCCTGTGCCCATATTTTGGTGTTTTACTCTTCTGTTGTTATGCACCGGGACGTTTCTGGGCGGAGAGTAGGCGTATACTCTCCGGCCAATGAGAGCTCACGGTGTGTCGCTCTGTGGGCCTGTTTATTCTGTGGCTCTGGGTCGAAGCAGAAACAATGGCAGACTTATATTTGCGCCACTAACTGCCGTCTGACTATCGTTCAGAGCGTGTGTGATGCTAGCAGTGGCAGGGGGTGTGCACCATTGAACACGAGAGGAGGGGGTCAGTTTGAATATTGTGTTTACAAACAGCAACGGACAAAGCGTCAGACCCCACCTTTAAGTGCCAAAGAAGTTAAATCAAGCACAGCTCTGTGAAATCACCTGGATTAAAACTTTGTAGAAATATTTTTTGCTCTTGGGCTTGAGGACAGCTACAAACGTGGCTCTCCCTCCCTCTCTCACACACAACCTCAACATCAATAAAAACAATAATAATCATCATAGTCAACACTGTTATAAAACTCCCAAAAATACATTCACTGTGGACACTCAGGGAGGGGGAGGGGGTGAAGGGAGGGAGGGTCTGACGCTGGTAAACACACACCCAGCACAGACCTAGTGAGAGTGTGTGTGTTTGTGTGTAATATACACACTGACACGCATTCATCAGACAAAGACTTGCATGTTCAAGTTCATAAGTCTGCTGTAATCACGTTATCCTCGTATGCTCTCTGAGAGTCTGATACACCAACGTGAAGCTGGGTGGGGCAAAAAATACGTCAGGATGATGTATGCATGATCATATGCGTGCAGGTGTATGAGCGTGTTGGCTTCACAGGAGACTGCCGTCTGTTGGAGGTGATGGAGGTGGGCAACTCAGCGGGGTCAGAGCAACATGTACTGGTTGTCTATTGCCCGCTTGCGGCTGCGTTCAGGCTCCAGCTCATAGTCTGAGTCCCGCTGAGGGATGATGGAAGTGTGGGGGTTGGTGTGGCGAAGCAGGGGCCCCCTGCCCACTGACTCACTCCGACGCAAAGGAACATGGGTTGATGGAGGAGGGGCGGGATTGGCACGAGGAAACGGGTGGTTCCCCGGCTGGGAGACGGAGCTAGGACTGGAGGTGGTGCTACTGGTGGATGAGGAGTGGGGCTGGCTGGAGCTGCGAGCCAGGCTGCAGTGAGCCAAGTTGGGCTCTGAGTTCCAGCGGTGCAGCGAGAAAGGGACCAGGAGGGCATTGGCGAGCTGACCTGAGGAAGAGAGCAGGAGGAAATCAGACATGCACAATAACACAAGATCATTGGATTGACTGTCATTAAACAATAACTTTGGTTAATTATGGTGTTGTCAATTCAGTGAGTAATTGCTGAGGTATGTGCTGCATCAATGTTAAAAGGTAGATAGTAAAACAATAAAAATGATAACAGGAACTGTCCTTTGTAACATCCATGAAAATTTACAAACTGATTTCTTGTTTAACTTACTGGGATTAGTACAGTTGTGCAGTTTTCCTGCATGGTGAAGGGTTAAATTCAACATTTCATGTGCTCTTAACTTCCACATTTAGTAATTTAGATCAGCAGTTCCAAACATTTTTTCAGACTTCCAGCCTCTCACAGGCTGCTTGTTATCATTTCCATCAAGGAGTGATTTTTTTTTTTTTTAAATTGATTCAGTTTGATCATTTTCACAAGATGTAAAACTATTAAGTATTTTACAAGAAAAAGGAGGAAATTCTTGAGAAAAGTCAGGAAAAGCTAATATAAGTTTATGAAACAAAACCATAAATTTGTATAATCAGTTTGTGACCCGACTGATCGTTTGACTGCTTGTGATTCCTGCCTCATAAAGTGATAACTTTGGTTATGCATAATGTTACTCTAACCAACATAAATGATAGCCACAGCTGAAATAACATAACTTAAGTAGTAATGGTTAATTCATAAATCAAGACCCCGACGTCACTGCCACCAAAGACAACAATGTTTTTTCAGTTTGATAAAGACGTGTGAAAGAGAGTCTCACCCTGTGACGGAGGGCTGGAGCCTGCCACTACGAAGCTGGACAGTGTGACGGCACCGGCAGCTCCGCACTCCAAAGGGATAGGGAAGAGGCGGAAGTGACTGAGCATGTCCATGACTGAGGGGAAGCGCAGGTGCTGCACCCTGCACTGACCCCATTCTGTTAGAGAGAGGCGCAGGTGCTGCAGAGAAACAGACAGAGAAGTAAAGATGTTTTGTTTTTTAAGTTTTTGAACTAGAGCTGAAAAATGCCACTTCCTCCTCCACCTCCTTACGCCACTGGTCTGTGTTCATGCTTGTTTTTGATGGTTCATATCAGTGGTATGTTTGCATAATGCTGACTTATCTTACTTAAGTGTTAACCACATGTGCCAAGAAATGATGTTGGCTCCCATTTTGACGTGCACAGAGAAAAAGGGGAACAATGTGGGTTTGGAACAAGTGTTCATTCATACAGTATTACCCAATTTCTTAGGTGAACCACTTCCAGATGTGAAATGAAAGGCCAGTTTGAATGCAGACTCAGTTAATCAGACAGTACATGTTGTGAAACTGTACCTTTGCTTTTCCTTGGTAGTTAAAAGTGAGGACATAGTCTCCCCTGCGAGTCTCACTCTGTCTGACCAGGAACACGCCATGTCCCTCTGGTCCAGAGCTCTGAACCAGGTAGGCTGCCTTGACACGGGAGATGGGCCCGTGGAACCAGGGGTAGTTGAACAGGAAGTGATCAGTCTTCTGGACAACCTGCTCTGGTGGGGCGAAGGTGAGGGGAACTGGAGGGAAGAACACAGTGTGTTTCATTATAGATTCATCTACCAGTTATTTTCTCTATGCATTCTCTATGCATCAAAAACACAATTAGTCATAAATCATCTTTTAATTTATAAGACTGCAAATAATTTACTTTATAAAAAAATAGGATTGCATGCATGTTGAAAGCAGCACACTGGCAGGTTGATGTTACACCCTCTTTGGACATCAAGGTGTCACTTTTGGTTGCAGGAATGTTAAATTAAAGTTTTAAGAGGTTTTTTGAGATATACACAACTACATCCTGACTGTAAAGAATGCGTCTGATGAGTAATTTACCCCAAATCAAGACCTCTCCCTCCGCACCTACAATTCCCCCAAAATCCCACCACTCACTGTGACTTCCTGACTCTGAGCTCCTTCTGTGACTGGCTGGAACAGAGCTGTCAGCTGGAGAGGGGAGGGGCTCCAGATCCACACTGCCTGACCTGAAGGACGAGAAAACATTCAGATTACAAACACACACAAACACTGTATCATCCACTGCACATTAATGTTACTCTTATCGTAGCCCTGGGGAGGAAAGTTTCATGATTATTTAATCCAATAAAAAGTAATTTGTTCCGTTTAAGTCACTATCTTTCTTTATCTGAGCTTCAGCTCTGCCTGTGCTGGAAAATCACCATCTTCTTTCTGTTTTGAAGTGAGAAGATATTTAAGTTGGTGTAAAATTAAATATTGAAGCTGCAAATGTCTCATTTAGCAGCTGTAATTACATCAGTGTCTCAAAAATATGTGTTGATGATTTAGTGGCATTAAACATGCTACATGCAGCACTTTTATCAAGAACAGAACAACAGAGATGATGATGATGATGATGATGTGTGTGTGTGTGTGTGTGTGTGTGTGTGTGTGTGTGTGTGTGTGTGTGTGTGTGTGTGTGTGTGTGTGTGTGTGTGTTGGTGGGGTGAGTCTAGTGAAAATGGAGGAAACAGCAGGCTGAAGGAACACAAAGACATCGAGCAAAGACAGGAAGTGAGTCCAGTTCACCAGTTCAGATCTGAACTAAGACTTACTGTTCTTCTGTTTCACCACACATACATACGCATGCACACACACACACACACATACAGTTTGAGTGTGTACACACATAGATGAGAACAGGAAAGGTTAAAGAGGGAAGCCAGAGCAAATCCTGCTAAAATGCTGACTTGAGTTTGCAGCACTCTGCATAACAGGAAGACAAGTCTCCTTTCTCCTCACACTGTGTGTGTTCTTGTACTTCGATCTTTCTGAGAGACATTTTGGGTTTTTATTTGTTATAAAAGAGGTCACATAGACATTTTGGCTGTTGATATCCTACATTCTCATTATCATCAACAAAAACAATAAACAATAAAAACATGAAAACCAACACTTCACAGATTCTACTAACAAGTGTTGTCTGTGTAGCTGAAACCTGATGTGAAAACCCACTGACTCGAGGACCAGATGTGTATTAACCCACAGCTTAAAATTGTCCACCCCAAAAATTTAGTATTTACTCATCTTTAAGTAATTTTGGTACAACCTGCAGCATGCCACTGTTTAAGAAAATTATGTTTCCTACATATGAAACTAAATTATGAGTGATGTGTTTCTGAAGATTTACAAGAATGATTTTAATGAGAAACAGACTAACACAATATTAGTTTTTGTCTTTAAAAGACGCTATAATTTCAAACAAATTTGTCATGTCAGAGGAGCTTGTTGTGATGAACTTACAACTATCATTGGACTCTACTGCTCCTCTCAACTTCACAGAGCTTTATAGTGAGTTTCAATTCATTGTTTAGCTGTCTGGCTGCAACTTTACAGTTTTGTGTCACTCTCAGTTCTCTCATAAAGTCATTTTCAGATGCAGTGGGCCCTTTTCAAAGAAAAAGCTCTAAAAACTGACTGTACACTACCTGCTTAGTACCCAACTACAAACAGATATATAGTGACAAGCTGGAGAACAAAGTGGGGCATTTAGCAGCTGAAGAGCCAGATAATTCCCTCAGGAGCAGACCAAAATGTGGATACAGAGACAGAGATCGGGCCTCCCAACTTTCTCCCAAAATAAAGTGAGAGTTTGGAGCATAGATTCTTGTCATAAATAAACTTGCCCGCGGTTTGAAATGTTTTGATAAGAGAGAGGAATAGAGGAATAAATTACATGGCTTGATAAAGTATCTGAATAAACACCAAATTAAAGCTTGAACTCTGACCTTACCTCTGTGTGTGTGTGTGTGTGTGTGTGTGTGTGTGTGTGTGTGTGTGTGTGTGCAAACACACGTGTGTGTACACATTCCAGACATCTGCAGAAATGAGAAAGGTCTCCGAGTCCTCCCCCACACTTCCTCTCACAGTCCAAACCCCCCCACACACACACACACACACAAGATCAGAAAATTTATAAAAGCTTTAATAGCTCATAAGGATTATGCTGTTTGAAAACTACTATTCCTATTATTTGTATCACAGTGTTGATGACAATAACAAAGTATTGATAAACATGTTAAACAGAACAACTTTCATTAGGCTTGATAAAGTATTTGAATAAACACCAAATTAAAGCGTGATCTCTGACCTTACCTCAATGTGTATGTGTGTGTGTGTGTGTGTGTGTGTGTGTGTGTGTGTGAGGATATCTAATCTACTTGTGTTCCTTTCTTGTGATTTCTTGCCCCTTAGTTAAATACCAAACGTAAACAGCAGTCTGCTATCTGAGTGGACCTTTAATTGTCTTAATTTATTATAGTCAAGCCAAGTATCAAGTATGCAGTTTTGGTAGTATCTCATTTACCAAAAATGAGCAATTTTGTTTATGCTGCTTCACAGCTCACTTCACATCAATAAGAAGAAAAGTTATATACAAATTATTGTATTTACTCATCTTTAAAACTACGTTCAACACTCAAGATGCAACAGAATACTCTTCAAACCAGATGTGTTAACTCTCAAAGCTTTAGTGTAAATATTAAGTCCACTCATGTGGACATGATGAATGATAATTACTAGAAATATTCAAACCATATCCAGGTTCAAATCTGATTAAGTGTGTCGTGCTCTAATGCAAACTCATGCAACTCAGTAATAGGCAAACAATAATGGGTATAGAGAGACATACACGTTCCTCCACATACTCTACAAAGTTTTCTCACTTGTATTTGCAAACACATAACTCAGCATAAGTAAACATCCAGCACGCCCACAAACACTAAAAACTGCCAAAGTCCAAGTGCTAAATGTTTCCACTCTGAATCCCAATAAAATGCTTCATTAAGAGAGTTGGATGACTTTATATACCAATTGTGTGCGTGTGTGTGCGCGTACATGTACATGTGTACGTGTGTGTGGTTAAGATTGAGATAAATTGCAGATTACATGACTCCATTTAGAGTCAGGCTCAGATGCAAATATATGATGTTGAATAAAATTAATGGCTAGATTTTCAGTTCACTTTGTACTCACAAAAATGTAATATTTTCAGAGCTGAATCACATTTGAAAAATAACATAATGAGTTTTAACATTGAAGTTTATGATCCTATTAAGTCTTTGGAGAGTTTCTCACCTGTTGCTGATACATTCTTTTAGCTCTGTGGTCCAGGAGCTGACCTGCTGGTCGTTGTCCGTCTCAAATATCAGACTACCTCGATTAACCTGCAGACACAAAGAAACATAAATATACAATATTCACAATATATATCCCAAATTATTTACTGTAGACACCGAGATGCTGTCCAAAGTCTGGATACCACAGCTCAGGCTAACATGGCTAATGCAGGAAGTAGTTATGATACATTAAAAAACAAAAGGTTTTCTGCTGCTATATATGGATATACATCACACCTAATGACAGCATATGTGATATTAATATTTCACCTGTGGCTCAGATTAATTTATAGATTTTTTCAGATTTTAATGACGAAAACAGTCAAAGTGAAAAACCACCCAATGTATATTGCGAGTTAACTTTATTGCTGTTACAGCTAAAGCTCTTAGGAATGCGTTTTGTTGAGCTCATTGTGCAACAGAATGGTCTGCACAAATACACAGTATACTGAGAAAAATATAAAAAGTCAGAAATAAACAAACATAATACACAACTGCATAGAAGACAAAAAGCTAAAAACAACATGTAATACAAAGTGTCGAGGGTTTACGTTCAACGCTCAAACAACCTCAGGAAACGGACTCCGATAATCTTTACTGCATCTCAGGGCATTTCCTCAAACAAGAGTACTACTGAAGGTATTGAGAGACTTTTGGTGAAGCAGAACTTTATAAACTGAGGAAAGTGATAGGTGCGAGTGACCAGCAATTTTAGCTGTTTTCTCTAATGCATTTGTTTCAGTGGTTGTTGGGTGGTAGTGATACAAAGTCAGCACACCTTTAACCACTGATGAGCAAAACTGTGACCAAACACTCACCTCTGTGGCTATAAAAGTGTGTAGTTTGTAGCTTCACTGAAGTTGTTAACATTTTCAGCATTCATGCTGTGTGCAGTGAACTGCCATGGTGACAAGCGAGAAACTTTTTAAAATGCTAACTGTTCTTCTCCATTTAGGATAAAGCACGCATGATTTTCTTAAAACACACACTTAGACTGGCAAATCTTCACAGAGGACAACAGAGCAACTGAAATCCTTCATTTAATCATACTTCTTTGAAGTAGCTTTGGATATACTGGAAACCATTAATATCAGTATTATTCAAGTCACTGGGAGTGAGAAACTTTTGAGCCTATAGGAGGTGATAAAAGCCTTGGGTGGAGTATCACTTCGAGTCTAAACAGCAAAGTCTAAATTAAAACTATTTGGTGAGTTTTGTTATGAGATGATATGACACAAGGATTGTCTTGCTTCCTCTTCATGTTGAATGGAGGGTTGAAGATCTAAGCACTGTGGATATAAACATCTCAGCGGGCTGAGTCTACAAACTGTAACTCAAAGTTTTCACCCTTTCATCAGACATAGTTCAAATAGGGGATGGAATTTTATTTTCGTACACACCTTTAAAACAAATGTGTTTAAGTTGTCGGGCATCTCCAGTCGGGTGCAACGACGGACTTCTTGGATATCTGAGCAGTGAGTTGTCAGCTTGGCACTGGAGGCCTGAAAAACACGACAAAGACATGATGACTATCAGACAGATCACAGATTACTCATGAAAAGTGACACAGAAGAGCAGAGTAATGAAAAAATAAAACTATCCTGCCAAAAGGAGTGTTAAACGTCCTGATTACTATTATATTTTGTAAAACTGCTGTTTGCTCTTAAGCCTAATAAGGAAGGACGGCTCAGTGTTGTCTGTGTGCACTGTAAGTATAAACAGAGCATGTTTCTGGAAACACATGCAGCTTTTTGGTTTTACAGATGTGACTGTTTTTAATGTATTGAGCAACACAAACCAAACACTGCAGCTTTGCTGTTTCTGTTGTTTGAGGTGGCAGCAGGTGTCTTAGTGGGCAAATAAAACCAAAATCATCTGAATGTCTGGATAACATTAGAGCTAAGTACTGTAGGAATATATGATTTTAGTGATTTGGGTGAATCAACCTTTTTCACCCGGCTTGTAATTTGTGGTGAATGGCCTCATTTGGTCTTAAAATCTGGATCACATGAATGTCTGCTCAACTCAAAGTGAAGTAGCAGCCAAACTCAGTCTGTGCAGCTTTTTTTTACTCCATGGCACAATTATAATTTTTTTGTTTTTTAAACTTATTAGTTAATTGACAGAAAATCATACAGCATCTTTTTGAATAATAGATTGTTTCAATTCACATTTAATGGTTTCCTCTTCAATGATATCCTTGTCTTCACATTGTAGTTAGTTGCATATCTTTTAAAGCATTTGTTATCATCTTGGGACATTTTTCTGATGTTTTATGCTTATTAATTAGCATGACTGTAGACCAAATGAATCAAGCTGTATAACAAAGTAAACCTGAAATAATTCTTGTGTGGGGAGCCACCACCATGTTATTGTAAAGCTGACAAGATGAGCAACACATCACACACATCCACCATAGGACAGTTTGTACACAGATAAACATGGACGTGGCTTTCTATATCATACACAAAATAAAATGGAGCCAGATGGCCCATTTATGACTTTATCTGAGTGGATCTTTTATCTTTGTACGTGCATGTGTGCATGTGTGTGTAAATCCACTGAAACTGGAGCCTCCCTTGGTGAAAGAAAGCGCAGTGAAATGCGGGAAGAGGAGCATGATGGGAGTTCTCGTGGCAGCGCTCCAAGGTCAGCCCTGCCAGGACGAACTGTGTATTTGAAGAAAGTTAAATGAGATATGAGGGGCTTCCTAGTGGCTTTTTGAACTGTGGCATACAGCATGAACTCCTAATATTGTAACTTTGAGTCATGCTGGCGACCTTTTCACCATGTTGAGTAAACCATTATTTTTGTGACCCTGCCTAATAAAACAGACACGCTGAGTATCAGGATGTACATGTTGACCCCTCCCTAAGGCAGTCTGTCCCATGCAGGTAAACCTGAAACCCAGCTGGATATAAAAATGATAAACAGAAGTGTGTGTGTGCACATCAATGCATGCATGCATGTTCAAACTAATCACATGTCACTAATACCACGATGCAGAGGCTCCAAAGCCCCCGGATACATACGAGCGCTAACAGAGCCACTGGCGTAAACAAACACACACACACACACACACACACACACACACACACACACACACACACACACACACACACACACACGGATGGATGACTTAGTCAGCCATGTGTACAGGCCTGTGGCATGATGGGTCAAAAGTCACCTCTGAACCGAAGCCTAGCTGACAGCTGATTGAAACACGTGGAGATGAGAGAGTCAGCAGTTTTGATTAAGAGATTGGAGACTAGCATGCATCACATGTTTGGTATGCTTGCTGCATCTGTGCATTGCGTTTGTCGGTGTGGATTACACTTAAAAACTCAGGTGCTATGAGGATGGAAATGATGATCAGCTTGGATTTTAGGAATGCAAAAACACAAACTATAAAACAGAGAGCGACAAACTGGGAAGCAAATATAAAAAAGGCGCTGATGTGTCATCAAACCTAATGTGTCATCAAACCTAATGTGTGATAATTTGATGCTCTTAACTATTAGTTTACCGGATCAACAGAAAACAGCAATAATAATGATCTATCTCTAGCTTTTGGACTGTTGGTTCACCATTACAAGCGATTTAAGCGCAGGGAAATTGTTGTGCATATTCTGACATTTCAAACATAAATGCTGAACAACTTAAAAAGGTAACTTGTGGAGTTTCTGACCTACTTAGCACTACATAGCAGTGTTTTACTGTGTGGGTTGTTTGCATCATGCAGGCACACAAGGATGCAGGTGATGCAACTCACAGTCCTGTTTTCACACTTATTCAACTGATCTACAGGTGGCTGTGAAACATCAAGAAAGGCAGGAAAGAAGAAGCAGTCAATAAACATGGAGGTAATCGATGCAGGATTTAAGATACTTGCAATTGCTTTATAAAAGGAAGGAAATGCAATTACTTTGTTAGACTTTAAGAATAAGCACAGTACATTCTAAACTAAACATAAATAAAACTTTCATTTAGTTGCAAAGAACACCTCAATTACCAACTGCAGCGCTAACGGTCTGTCACCCTCAGTGTGAAATTCTGTGAAATCTGAGGCTCTTTATGTTTAGCAGTTTTTCTAGAGAAACTTAACAGTTATCAGCAATCAGAGCAATTCATAGACAGTATATCTTGAAAGCAGTTCTGGGTCGGTGATCGTGATAATAATGTTGCAGGTTCCCTGGTGTCTCAAGATGTTATGGCACTGACTGTAAACCGCAACATTTTCAGTTTGCATCAAACTGGGAACATTTGATGCACAACGTTCCCATTTCTCTCCTCTTACTATGTTCCTGTCACTGCAGTGATTTTGATAATCGATTAATGGTTTTAAGTGATTAAGTGAAGAAATTATTAACATTTGAAGATGTACCTTTGGTTTTGGAAATCATTGATCAACATTTTTCACCACCTCTGGACATTTTATAAACCCAACAACGAATCAATTAACCAAGGAAATAATCAACTGATTACTCAATGATGAAAATA
>JANJYP010246608.1:0-13207 GCA_024605115.1 Rastrelliger brachysoma | reverse complement strand
CCCCCAATCCCACTTGCTCTACATCTCTTGCTTTCATCCCCTCCAGAATGTTTAAGAGTGCTTTTGTTGAGTACTTGTTGTTCTCTACATCCTCTATCTCCTTGGAAACATCTTCCCTTTTCTAATCCTACTGTCTTATCATCTCAACTTTCCGTGTCTGACTTAACCCTCCCCCGACCACCACCACCACCTTCCTCCCTCCGCTCCCGTTATCTCTACCCGCTTCTTTTCTGTTGCTTTGAGCCTTTTACTGTATCTCCCCCTGTATCAACAGTCCATCTCTTTCCTTTTCCCCTTTCAGTCCACTGATTCAGCCTCTCTTGCACTCTCTCATCGTTGTGTCTGCTCTGTCTCACCCTTTGGCCCAATTTCTATTTTCTCTCTCTGTCTTTCTTCCCTTTCTTCCCCACCCTTTCTCTCTTTTTTCTCGTCCCCTCCCCGAGGAAACTGTCACATAAACTATTTCAACTTGCAATATTACCTCTCTTGAAATGATACAGAGTGATATAAGAACATCGTAACCCTGTACCAACACACACACACACACACACACACACACACACACACTGAAACAATATATGACTGCTGAAAAGAAACACTTACAAATATGGTTAAAAAAGATCCTTTTAAACTGCAATAACATTGCTTTACCTGTTTGCAATCTTTTTTTAATTTACTTTTCACTCTGGCAGTTCTTACTATAAAACAATTATGATAATAATGATAATATTAATAGAAGAGAAGAGAATGAGCAGCACTGGCAAAATGAAACCATGAATCAGATAAATAAAATGTTATTTTCTGATTGTTTTATGGTGGTTGCATTCTGAAGCACAAATAAACATGCCCACACCTCTGCACAACCCTGTGGGAAGGTGTCACATTGCCCGACTTTGTGTGAATGCAGAACTGTGGCCTCTCTGTCCTGCATGTGTGTAGCTCAGCTCCGTCCTCAGTCAAGTAGACACACAGACCTGCAGCTCTTTATAAATCCATGACACAAAGACAGAGACAGAGATCAGAGCAAAGGAGAGAGACGGAGACAGTGATGCAACCTGGTCACTATGCTACAGGTCTTGACCTGTACAATGCAATTGGCTGAACTGTCTCAGACACAGCAAAATAATACGTAATTACCATCCATAAGAATTAAAAGGTGGTAATACAAATGTGGACCTGGAAATGTGCAGGTAATAATCTTATGAGTATTATTAAAATATAGAAAAAATACAGCTTAAAGTATAAAAACACTGTGTAAACCCCAGATCAGAATAGAATCAACCTAGTCCACATACTTTTTCGTGATACTGTAAGGGGAAGGCTAGCGTTCACCAGCAAAACAACAGACATTTCAAACACATACAAATGACACTGCATGCAGTACATATGGCATTTCAGCACTTCATTCTGGACACAATTTATTAATCTGAGCATTCATTTGTTAGATAAACAAACTGTACAGTTTGTAATCTTCTCACATACATAACCTAATACAGCTGCTAAAGTTATGAATAACTCCCTGCTGTTAAATTGTATGCACTGAAAAGAAAAGTCAAATGATTTGCATACACGCAAGTTTATCACTGAGCATATGCAATTAAATTACAAAAGAAGGATCTGATTATTCAGTGACCAAAAGCAGATGTACAAAGATTGAATTTTTCCAAGTTCATAAACAAAAATAAAATAGCAGAAGGTGGTAAATATCCACTGAAACCCTTTAATATTTTCTGGAACTTCTGGAAAACTCCAAAGTAACATCTCTGGGCAATTTGACAGGCTTAAAGCAACACATGCTCAGCTTTGTAATGTTTGCACCTTCTAAAAACAGTATTGCAGAGTAAGGAAGCATAAAAGACCACAGTATAGTACAGGCTAATCCTGGAATGCCATAAGATTGCTTTTTGATTTGATAAAACATATAAAGTTGAAAAATCCAGCAGCTGCAGAACAGTGACAAAGGAAAAGTCCATATGAGCCTGCTGACTGAGCATTAGTGTATTTTCCAGTGAAGCGGTTTAATATGTGTGCATTGCCTCAAATGGAGTCAGTCATCTAACATCTTGGAGTCTTCTCAGTTGGCTGCAGTTAGTGTCCATTCAGACATTTATAGCAAGAACAATTAGTCTCTAAAAACTGTGCTGATATTAACACAGTATGAACCTTCTCAGGGGTGAAACATGTGGCACTTGATTAGACTGTGACAATTAAAAAATGTCTTTGTTAAATACCCCTTTCTAATCTTATATAAACTGAAGCAGTGGAGGAAGATAAGCAGGGGGAAAGACATGCTCTGCTTTGAGTGAAACCGTCTTTTTAAATACTTTTGAATGTTTGATTGTCCAAGACAAATTTTTAAGAAATAAGAGAAATATTGAATCTCTTATGTGTCTTCGTCACCATGACATCAAAGAGTATAAAGACAATTTGTTCTAGAGTAAGTATTATGAAATATCAGATGGTACTGGCTGTTCTTCCCTGTGTTTGTGTGTGTGAGTGTTTTTCTTCCTTATTTCATCGGACAGATGAGCAGTTTATCAGGAGCTAAATAAATTAAGGTTTAATGTATGACATGCTTGATAAAAGATTACATTGGTAAAGATGAAAAGTAGGTTTTTATTATTATTATTATTATATTATTATTTATGTATTTATTTACAACATAAAGCTTAAACATAACATAAAGCTTAAATTTCATTAGAAACTTTACCTGCAGTGACAAAAACAAATGCAAGAAAGATCATTTCCTTCTTTTCCATAAACATTACATCTGACACATTTATATATAATTCAGTAAAGAAAAGTAAAATATTATCAATTCTCTTTACAGTGACTGAAAATGTGTCCTTGAACACAGCTGCAAGTGTCAAGCAGCTCAGCTAAACGCCAACTTTATGAGCTCATGTAATCACTTGTTCAGTTGTTATGACATGACAGAAAACTCAGAAGGGTGATTAAGAGGTCGGTGTGATTAAGTCATTCACTTACAGCGCTTTCTTGTTTGCTTACTTGTTTAGCTTTCTTATTTTGGGGAAAACATTTTTTCTTTTTCAGTGGTGAAGCAAAAGAGGCTGCAAACATTTTTATGGTCATATTATATGTCAAAAAGGGCTAAGGGGTCAAACACTTTGAAACCAAATCACTGCAGCTGTGTTTGTGTATCACAACCTTGCAGTGGCCTGGTCCTGGTTGTATAACTAAATGCGTGCTATTGTTTTCAATTGTCAAAGAGCATTTGATGCTAAAAATAAAGTGAGAAAAGCACCCCATAGTCATTTAATAAGACATTCAGTATTATACTTAACACACACACACACACACACACACACACACACACACACGGACAAACTCCCCTAGGTCTATAACACAGCATTTTGTAGCTGAATCACTCTTCACTGTCACAGCAGGTTAGTTTATATTACAAGGCCCCCCACAGATGATTCTAGGGGGCTATAACCTAACATGGAGCTGAGCATGTAGCTACAACCCTGCTGTTATAAAACAGTAATAGTGTATAATTGTGTGTGATGCCACTTAGCATGGTTGTCCCATACACAAAAAAAAAAAAAAAGAAAAAAGAAATCTACAAAGACACATTCTGCTACCACACATACACACAAAGACATTAGTAAAACCAGGCACACATACATCTGCCTGTCTACTACCTAGAGTTGGGCCTAGAGGGAGTTAATTGAAGCCACATAGGAGTGACTCACCCTTTAATTCTCATGGGTGGTAATTTAGAGAGGTTATAGTGGGTGGGAATTATGTGTATATGTGCATAAGTGTGTGTTGGGAGCAGTGATTTCGCAACTGCAAAAAAGGGAAATTGATTCTCCTGGGCAGGAAAAGTGAATTTTAAAATTAGCTTATTATTAGAAATGTGCACTATTAATTAGAAATGTGAGGCTCTCTAACCTAAAAACAAAAGAAAAACAACAACATTTTTTTAACCTTTTTCAACAACCTTCTTCATGATCTACCGGTGATATTCAACCTAATTGTCGAATATTATATACTGTACATGTGTGATGTTAAGGTAAGAAGTTTGGAAAATTCTTTATGGGTAATGCGATTAAGTAGGATTTCTATCCTCAGCTTTTTTCAAAAGTCTGATTGTTATGTAAATGAACTTGGAGTTCATAGTTATTGTTCTAAAACTGTTGCCTCTTAATAGGCGGTATGAACCAGAATGCAAAATGAAGCCTTTGTAAGTAAGAAGAGAAAAAAGGAGGAGATATTCACACATAGCGTGGTGTGTGTATGTGTGTGTGTTGCGTATGTGTGCTGCAGTTTGTCTGTCACCTCATCTCTCCCTCCTTGTTTTTGTCTTATGTTAAAAAATGACAGAGCCAACACTTGAAGTCTATCTTCATTAGTAATTCACTTTAAATACACTTTACCCCTTCGCTGTTGTCAGAGTGAGGACACACACACGCGCACACACGCACGCGCACACACACACACACACACACACACACACACACACACACACACAAATAGACAGTAGGCTAAGTGGACACTGTAGCAGCATATGTGGTAACATGTCTTATCTCAGAAGGAGTCTGATACTCAAGTCCCTGTGACGCACAAACATTCTTACGTGCACGCATACACACACACACACACACACACACACACACTCAGAAGACACGCAGATATGCTGTAGCTGCCAGATAGTGCACCCTTGTAGGCTTGGTACAGAGCCTGGATCTGTCTCCCACCCTGCTATACTCCTATTAGAGCTGACAGCTGCCAAATAATGTCCCTTGGCATGGCTGAGTGCCTGCCATGCCAGGGCCTGCTTGTGTTCATACATAGTCTCCCATCCACTTACTTGAGTGTGTATGCATTTGTTTAACCTCACATTGGAACATCCAAAAATATTGTTTCCCTTTTAGAGCACCATTAGTAAATTAAAATATGCCCTGTGAAATATGTGTTCACACTGTTGTATCCAAAACTGCCCAAATGTATTTCTGTTACTGTTAATTATTTGGCAGATTATTCAAATAATTATTCAAAATATTCAATCCATAGTTGCAGAAGGGGTCACATACAGTATGTGACAGGTCAAACTTCCTTTGGTTGCAGTGTACGAGGAAACCCTGCAGTTACAGACTTCACAGCAAAATGGGTCAAATGTTTTCCTTTATAGTCTATAGTCTGGATTCACCAAAAACAGTAGGCAACACAGTGGATTTGACTGTTAAACAAATAGGCCTCTCATGTCCTGAAGGACTCTATAAGTGCTGTATAAAATCTATTTTTATGGTCTTTGTAGCATGAAACATACTGTGTCTCAACAACTATTGCATGGATTGTCATAAAAATCTTCAAACTGTGCAACTTATTTATTGAACTCTCTCAATAGGTAGATTGGCAAAATATTTTATACAGACATTTTGTGGTCCCCTTGGAATGAACCCAAATGATATTTGTGGATTTGACAGAAATTTCTCAGCAACTATTAAATGGGTTGCTATTGTATGTTTCCTCTCAGGATTCTTTTTTTTGTGAACCCTTAACTTTTGATCATAATCATCATGTCATATTTTAAATCATCCAATACTTTGGTTCATGACAAATACTTGCAACACTAATGACATTCCCATACACCTGGGCTGTATTTTGGTTTTAGTATTATTTGGCAAAATGTTCACATTGGCACTGCAATTACAAACATAGTAGTTAGCATTCAGCTCAAAACACTGCTGTGCCCAAGTAAGCCCACAGCCTCACAACGAGTGCAATCTTGTTTCTAGAACATTCACCATGGTTGAAAAAAAGTAATTATATGTTAAAATGTATATGTTTCTTTATGGTCACGGTCATTTGTGCACCTCTTCCAATATCAATAATATATCATGCCAGATCAATATCACTGGAATTATTAATACAATGTAATTCAATAAAGATCTTAGTTGAGTTTTATTCACAATTTTTTGCATCATTGATTTATTGCATTTGCCTTTGTGGATGAGCAATAAAATAGTAACAAAATAATAACACAGAGCCAGCATGCTGAAAGCCTCGTGAACAAGTTGCTGGCAGGATCAGAGAACTCAGGTCTCTGTAGCGTTGCTGAAGATGATGTCACAGAAAATACCATATGTCAACCTCTGAGTCACTGCCTCCACTCATTATTTTGGGCCATCGTTATTTTAGAAACAACAAAATGTGCACACACACACACACACACACACACACACACACACACACACACACACACACACACACACGGATTCATTCTCCTCAAGGGATTTGTTCTCAAACATTCATCTGTGTGACGCACACATAACCTACGCATGAATACACCTACACACATGCACACATTTGTCAGCACAATATCTATCACACTGTGAAGTCTTTGACATCATTGATGACATGCAGGTACTCCGTATGTGATGATGTCACGATCATCCATCTTTACATTGAAGTATGATAATATTGATCTGTTTTATCAGCTATCTGTTACTGTCTAAACAACTTAAATCAATCATTGGATAAATCGGTAACACATGAAAGACTTACATAAGGACACATAGTAGAAAATTTTATACAGTTGAGAATGATGTACAGTTTCATAATTTATGTTTGTGATAAAATCCTTCATTTTGTTTCTTTGACTGAGACTGTAACTTGTTGAAATAACATTACTGCAGGGATCATTATAAACAGTAACCTTAGCTCAGATCTACCTCGAGTCAAATCCCAATTAATTCATACAATCACATCATCACATTGTGTTCCAGAATTGTGTTAAAGAATCACTGAAATATGATGGCTAGATTCTGCTGTTATACAAATTATGTTAATTTTATTTCAAAGTACCCATGCACATACTCCAAAGGGAAGTGAAGTATAAATTTTGCAGACGTGTCATTTCATTTGAGCCACAGAGGATCATCAGCCATCCTGATCATCAATACTTTTGACATGGACAAAGAGATCAGTTGACTCCTTTACATAATTTATACACAGCCTATGCATGTCGTGTAAATATGACATGGCAATGCTAGCATTGATGAATTAGCATTAATGCAGCACTCCATCACTGGTACACTGTGACAGGCTCTAGTAAATGTTGTTAGCGGTGTGTGAACTGCAGAGTTAAATGACCTTGGATTACAACCTCAGGCACTGACACATGGCACTGGCATGGCCACTATGATGATGGCCATTCAGCCAGGGCTCTGTTTAGGAAGGTGAGACACATACCAACTAATGCACACATTTCAAAGAGCACAACAGGATGGATGGATGAATGGCAAATCTTAACGCTGATCATTTTGGATACAGTTTGCATGAGCATGGGGATGTGGCAGTTCTATGTCTCCTAGATGGGTGCTATTTGTGGCTGAGGGGATGCAGCTGGTCAGCCAGCAATATGAACTATCAATGGACATGCAAACAAACTTGATTAGCAACTCAGGGATACTTGATGCTTGATGACAAATTTACAAATTGTGGTGTTAGGTGTTTACAAAATGCAAGTTTCACATCTTGTTAGTTAAACTTGGAGGAAACTGCGCTTCTTGAGAACGCACTGTTCATCAATGACCAATAAGACTATATTAAATAGTAAATGAATCACATGTACTCAGACACTCACAGACTAGGAGAGTGACTTATTGAAGGAGTTAATAAAAGTCAACATTTTTGTAAGACTGGCAGCTTCACAGCCAGTTCCATCCAAAAGTAACAAAATCTGCCCTCAATTCACTGAGAGGTTGCCAGGCAGCCAGCAGAGACTCCAGGAAGTTACTGCATATGGCCAAGAAATACTAGTAGCATTAAAAATGTAGAGAAGCTTTAAAGGTAGATAGATTTTTAACCTTCAGACTGGACTATTCATTTCCACGTTTCTGGTCTTTGTGCTAATCTAAGCTAAACTGCTGCTGGTGTTAGCTGCTAAACTTGTGCAAATGAGACAAAAAGATGTAAATTATGAAGCACCCGCAGGGTCAAATGCACTGCCAAACAAATAGCATCATGGTGTGCCTATTCCATTTGTTTCCCTAGTGCATGCAAACTGACCCTCTTCTATGCAAATAAGCCTTGTTGCATAAAGAGTCTAATTTACAAAAAACAGCGCTACATGTAGCCACATGTAAGTAAGGCTGGAGTTATTAGTGTCTTCAGGAAGTTGTTGTTTACTCACTCTCTCTCTCTTTAAATCTTTGAGATGAATGATACTGAATTGATAGTGGATGGCATTAAGGAAGTAATCTACAGTCACACATGGGGGGATCAAGTGGGGTTGTGGGCTTATCTTGGATTTAAACATAAACAGCAGTGATGGAGCTCAGGAAGGAAGGGGCTGCTTTATTTCAAACAGTCCCACTATATAAACCTGGAATGTGTGTTAACAGCTGACCTATATGTGTCTATCAAAACACAGAATATTAATTTCCTCCAGATCATCACAGCCTCTTTCTCACTTTAGAGACTTGTGTATTGTTTCAGCTGTTGTATGATTCTGCAGCCAGCTGTGACACACAGCCAGCTGTGGACAACAAGCAAATCACACTGATCCTAGATGCATTCAGTGACACCTGAGCAACCTCAGTATAGGATTCAAACATTAATTTAACACATTTCAGACTAGCATGAGTGAAAGTTGTGATTGAACACTGCGTGTGCATCTCTGCTAATTAAAGAGACACAATTTGAAACTCCTTGCTTTATGCAGTTTTCATTATAGACCAATCTGTGAGCTGAAAAACCTGAAAAACTGGAAGCGTTAATTCAATCAGATGCCAAACAAGGGCAAATTGCACTCAGCTGCAAAACTTCATGGACGTGTTTGTGCCAGCATATCATTAACATAAAATCTTTTGTGAATAGGACATTAAAATGGAGCAGAATGTGAGCGTTATCAATCTACTTATCTAATTCTCAGCAAGACTGTGAATCCATGTCAAATGATTCCTTTAAAGCTACATTATCAGTTTCGGACTTGGTATTGTATACTCTATCTATCGCTACTTCATACTATATGAAAAGTGCCCTGAGATTACTTATGTTGTGATTTATCACTATATAAAAATGAACTGAATTTGTCTTATACTCTTTTCTTATCTAATCTCCAAACATAAACTTTATCTTGTCTGATTACTATATCTGTATTGCTCACACTGTAAAAAAAAAAAAAACAAAAAACCCTCCAAAACAGTGCTATTCTAGTTGATGCAGTACAATACATTTGATGCAACGTGATGTAATGCATCTGAAAGCAACACTACAAAAAGGTTTGCAATGCGACGCAACAGAAGTGGGGCCCAGCAGTCGACCTGTGTTTAGCTCATAACACACATTCACACATGCACAGATCTTCCCTTCACACTGCATTCAGCTCAAAGTTCAGCCCAGTATACAGACATCAAAGCCATCTGCAATATGCGGTTTGTCACAGAGGTTTACACGCATACCCACCCACCCACCCACCTACACACCTAAAGAGCAAGGACACAGTGACAATGCAGTATAATATACTAATGGATACGCAACTCTCTCCGCCAACTATTGCTTCTCATTTGTCATGAAATCAAACACACACGTGCACTTATAGACACACATACACACATGTACAATAGTCTGAGCTTGACTTTTCCCTTTACATGACTGAGTGCATACCTACAGGGTGGGTCACACCAATGACTCTAATCTATCAACCTGTCCGCCTTGACTACTTCTAATTCTATCCACACACATCTCCCCCTCTTGCTGTCTTTCGTTCTTCGTTACACACGTCTGTCCATTCTCTCAGCCTCTCGCACCTTCATCGTTTCATTTTTTTGTCTAAGCTGTTTGAGTAGTTCTCCAAACCACTCATTTTTTTTCTTTACGCCTGTCATCCACTCTATGTCTTTTTTCTTCCACTTTCAACAACTTGACAAACTTACATTGATCCTTCATTGATCTTTTTTATACGCATGTCTTACTTTCATAAGAACCCTTTACCTCACTATTCCTGGTTATAAAAATGTTTTTTGAAAAAGGAAAAGGAACCAAAAATGTATTTTGAATAAGTTCAGGCTGCTGTTACTACTCTCCCTCTCTCTGCCTTTTCCCCCTCAATCACTTACTAATTTATTGCAGCCGGCAATAACCATGATTCACTTTGATTTTGATGCTTTCAAATTGGATGTTTCTCATTAAAAACATGGCAGAATGAGAAAAAACCTCACAAAGAGTCCATCAATTTCCATGTCTGCAATGACGTGTACTGACAAACAGCCAGTCCAGGAGAAGTGAGAGGAAAGGAGAGAGACATTAAAATAGGGAATGGAGCGGTAAAGGAGGTAGAAAGATTAATGGAGTGATGGTATAAAAAATTAACTTGCTCAGTTCTCTCTTTCGATAAAATGCCAATTAACCAATCTCTTTCACTAGTTAATCTAAAATTCCCTCCGTTCCCAAGCTTTCTATTTTGCTCAAATTCACTCTGTCTCTCACTTTCCATCCTGCCCCCTGCTTGTTTTCCTCCTTTTGTTGTAGTCTGCCTGTTTCTCTTTTTAATGGCTCTCTAACTCTGACAACTATCTCCCCATCCCTCCATTTTTCACTCTTACTTTATCCCCATCCCTCTTTCCCCATCTCCCCCACTCTCTCTCTTTTTTGTCTATTGGTTTCTCCTTATCTCTGCTGCCTGCCTCTCTCTCTTTCTTTCTCTCTCTCTCTCTCTCTGTTACGTGTGCTGTTTAGCTGCGCTTAGCTTCACCTGTCAGCTTGGATCAGGGCTGTGGAGCAGCAACATGACAAACTGCCCTCTGATTCACTTACACACACAGATAAACACACATATAAGTGCACACACTTGTAGCGTCTTCACAGAAACAGCCCCCCATCCCACCCAACACCCCTTTTCTCTCTCTCTTTCTCTGTCTTTCACTGGCTTATCTCTTTGCGTTGATGCACAGGCATGGGTTTTTATGGCTGCTTTTATGGCTTTAGGCCTGCCTTTGTACAAACATGTTCAAGGAATACACTGTTTTTTTGGTTTTATTTGGCATGCATCGGTCAGTTTTGTGGACTATAAAAACAGAAACCAAAATCATTCTTGTCTACCTGAGTAGACACACAATGCTAGTGACAGAAACAAGTTGTAACAGATTTATTGTTAAAAAACAATTAATATGCAGCTAATTCCAAGTTTCTGTGAGAAAGTGGCTGAAAAGAAAACATTGTTGCATGGACTAACAATAATTCTAATTACCAGGCCAAAGCTCAGGGTGACATCCTTAAATGTCTTATGTTGTTCCAACCAACTGTACACACCCCATAATATTCAGCATTGTCACACTGTGGAAGATTGGAGTATCCAGATTTGAGAAACTGGGACGAGAAAATTTGTTTTTTTCATAAAGTTACTCAAAACACTTAATTGATCATTAAAATATCCTATTAATTATTTGACTAATTCTTGGGATTCTACATTGCTTACTAAACTGATGATAACTCAGTTTTTCATCATACTAATATATAGACTATGGACTATGGGGTTAGATGTGAAGGCTGATACTGTACCATCTCAGAGCTCAGAGACAGTTAGCTTCTCTTAGTCAGACAGGAAATGGGGAAACAGCTGGTCTGCCTCTGTCAAAAGTGAAAAAAAAATGCCTACTTGAAGCTATAAATCTCCCTAATTAATACGCTCCATCTCATTTGTTTAACTCATATGCAAACTAGGAAGTAAAAGCGGCAAATTGTAGTTTTAGAGGGAATTCTGTGCTGGACCACCACTTTTACATTCCTGTCTTTGTACAGATTAAATAAACAAGACATGGTGTCCTAAGGCTTCAGAGGCAGAAAGGTCACTTTCTGCTGCGGGATGATCTGTGAAGCTTATATTACATAGGTGCAAAAGGTTCATATAAATGTAATAGTTTACCACTATTGTCAGAAGTTGGGTGTCTACCAGTTCTGTTAAAAGAGCCGCTTCTGAAACAGCATTACAAACATGGCCAGTAAAAGTTAATTAATTAAAAAAATCTACATGTTTAATCAATCATCTTCTCTCCTGTGCCACCCTCAATGTCTCATCTGTAGCTTCTTTAGCATACAATTTATCTCTCAAGTCATTAAAATTATCATACAGTCAGGAAGATATTGTTGCATCTACTATATGATGATTTTTCTCCTCATTCACGCTTACCCTATCACAAACAAACAAGTCTCCTGTTTTTCACATGAAAATAAGCTCAGCAGACGTATGTGTGCGGAGAAAGAGCATTAATTGCGAGTCTTAGCAAGATTCTTATATCTCACAGAGAAAAGGAGGGTCATAAATCCACTTAATGGCTGCAGATATTAGCATGAGCTAAACTGGTGGGATGCTCATCATTTTGACGGAGAGAGCTAGGTAGAGATAAATGGAGGGAGACTGCCAGATTCAGAGGAGATGTAAACAGCAAACAGTAGCTCATCATATATTGAGAGCTCCTGTGCAATGAAATGAAGACAGACAGAGNGTAAACAGCAAACAGTAGCTCATCATATATTGAGAGCTCCTGTGCAATGAAATGATAGATGAATGAAGATAGATAGATAGATAGATAGATAGATAGATAGATAGATAGATAGATAGATAGATAGATCAAATCAGATCAAACCTGCATGTATGTAATCCTCATGCATGGGTACAGCTATATGTCATTTATGTTTTGATTAGTTTACACGTTGCATGGTATATGTGTGTATATGAATGAATCACTGCTCAAATAAATGAGTGTCAAACTAATGGCTCTGCTAGGCTTGAGATGTCAATACGCTGAGTTTTAGACAGTTGTTCAATGTTGCAAGCTACTGTACATAGCACAGAGAGTGATGACAACAAGATCACAATGGAGCAGTTACTGTGGTGGGGCTCTGCATGCAAAAACAAAAAAGAGCACAATGTTAATGTACAGATAAAGGTGGGTAAACTACAAATCAAATCATGTGCTAAGAATAGTTTTTTCCTGCTGACAATTGGTAGTGTTTTGAGTGTGATTCATGCTGCTGGCTGTTCTGCTGTTTCCCAGAGATCTCACAGAAGTGTTAAGAGTGCTGTCAACAGAGCGGAAGTGCCGTTTGAAACTTCTTTCTTTTTTTTTTCTTTTTTTTTTAAAGAATCTCCCACTGCTGGGAGATGGAAGAAAAAGGAGGGAAGGAGAAAAGACAAGTCAGCAAGCAGAAGAGCGGGAGGGAAGTTGACAGTTGC
>JANJYP010246580.1:0-12403 GCA_024605115.1 Rastrelliger brachysoma | reverse complement strand
AAATCTAAAGCCATCGTTTGGCTTGACATGACTATACTTGTTTTTTGCTTTTCCACTACGGGTACCTGGTACCTGGTAGATTTTTCTTATTACCTCCAAGTGAGCTGAACTGATACTAAATGTGATGCTAGTAGACTTCCAGTCACAAAGTTCAACACAAGAATCAAATCTGAAATACCGTCTTGCTGCCTGCAGCCTTCTCTTGCATTCTTCCTGTGACAGAAAGCCACAGGCCGAGCAGCACGTACACCACTGCCTCGATGTTCTCCATAGTTTGTGTTTGTGTCGTATACAAAACAACATGATGCTATGACGACCCCAGAAGTACTATGAAGTAGTGGAAAACAATGTACCTGGTACCAAAACGTAGAAAAGTAGAGCTAAGTCGAGCTGAGTAATACTAAAACTGTGTAGTGGAAAAGCACCATTTGAGTTTTATTCATGATTTGCTTTACACAGCAGACAAACTGCAGAAGTTATAATCTTGTTTATCCAGTGCTCCTCCCATCTGCTCCGGCATTCCTCTCCATCGGTGTGTGGCCTCTTTGATGATTTGTGGCCCATTTAAAGCCACAATCCTGTGATCTGTTGGTTAGAGTGACCACAAACCCTCAGCCTGGCTGACCAAGTCTGCCCTTGAACCACTGTGGGCCGCGTACACAAACATACACACCAACACACACACACACACACACACACACACACACACACACACACAGTCTCTCTCACATATATAACAAGATATAGAAAAAAGCACAGATATATGTAGACATACAGTGTACACACACACACATACACACACTCTAACACTGAATTATGGGTTTTTCCCACAGCCTGATCCCTTCTGTCAGAGGGCTGTACTGAGTTGTGGTCCAAACCCAATGTTTTCCTTAATAGAGGGTATGGGTGCTAAAACTATTAGAGGCAGCAATCATAGTCTTAATCATATTGGATTTCTTCATACCAAGCACTTTCCCTGAGAAGCTACATAGCTCTCAGCTCTAGGTGGTTGGAGGTTGCATGAGTACGGAACTACATGCACGTTTTTGTGTGTATGTCTGCATTACAAGAAAGTGAGAATGAAAGGATTTATGTGTTGATAAAGGTAGTGTATATATTAACAAGTTTTTGCATGTGAGGCTGTCTATGAAGCCAAAACATGCATTTGTAATTGTAATTTCCAGGATACATCTGTTGTTATGTGCATATGCTTTTGTGTGTGGAAGACCGTGCAGTTTAGAAACTATGGTTCAGTTGTGGGGAGCCAAAGACTGAAAGGCTTCAGGTCAGACTTGACAAAAGTACAGTCAGAGATAACAAAGACAACATAGATAAAAGCAGAGCCAAGAATGTGACAGAACAAAATAAAACTTGTAACAGAAATATGTGTCACAGATTCATGAAGGAATAAATTCATGTGCACGGCAGACGTGGTGAAATTTAAATCCCTGCTGGCGCTGTGCTAGAATTATCACATTAACTCTTGTTGGACGGTGCACACACTCACATATGTACGTATCAACCACATAAACAAAAAGCAAAGAGAGATGAACTCATACACTTTAACCCAAGGCTCTCTCTGTCCGTTAACATTTTCTGACTTTCTCAACTTTTTTTTCTCTCACACACATGCACATGAAAATGAATCAAGGTTGTAAATAAATTAGGAGGATTGTAAAAACATTCTTGAAGCGTTGGCGTAGGCTCAAATCAACAGAGCTGAGTGCCTAAACTGCAGATTTATGAAATAATGAGAGTCTTATGAGGGCAGTTAAATGCCCTGTCTCTGATGTGACAGCCAGCACTGCTCAAACAGTCAAGGCCAGCAAGAGGAAGATCTACTAATCTAAGGCCAGCATTAACCCCTCCACCACATACTGTCAAGACTCTGCCTTCCACCTCCAAACCGCCGGCAGCGTCGAGGAGTTATTTCCCATGTCCTCTCGTTGGGCTCTCTCTCTCCTCCACCGCCTCCCACTTGGTGCTTCTGTCTGTTTGTTTGTCTCTTTCACTCTGTCTCCATGTTGGCTCCGCTGCCTCTCTCTTCCTTGCAGACAGACACGCAAATACTATTTTCCTCCGTCTCTTCTCTCTGTCTTGTCTCTCACAAAAGCAAATACACTTATGCACGTACAGAGATCCTTGTTTTCCTCCAACTCTCTTTCCTCCAACATTGATTAGTTGCTCTGATGATGCCTGCAGACTCATTTATGGCTTGCTCGTAAACTTGATTAATTCCACTTCAATCCAATTTTGAGCACAGGCCTGACGTCTGTTTTAGCTGTCAGTACAAGCAAGTTGTGTTAATTAATTGCAGTATGTCAAGGCTGAAATTTCTGAACCACAGTAATTAAGAGAAGTACTTAAGAAGCCTCCTGGCTGACATCACACACTCATAAATCTCTCTTTTTTAAAAAACTCAAAAACATAACTGTTAAACATGCCATGGTCAAAGAGAGTCCACATTTGTAACACTTTTGCAGTAACATCCGAAACCCCAAAATGTCACCTCTTTAAACTTTGTTTTCAGTTTTACANGGTGTAAAGCTTGCAGTCCTCTTTTAAGGTTGTTGGCTGTCATTTCAAGGTCTGTGTCAACGGTTGAGTTTTATGTGGGTGTGTGTATGTCTGCAAATGTGCATTATCGTTCTTCATGATCAGTCCATGTGGAAATGTATCAAGAAGTTTGCATGTACAGTGATTTCCCCAGTCAGTCCAGCATGATTTTCTATATTTTTCTTATTGTCAAAAAATCTCATGTGCAGAGCCAAACCAACAACTTACAAGTATTGCATGTTCATCCAAAGGCTGACATGTCAAAGCACATCAAACAACTCCAAATATTAATATGCAGAAACAGAAAACTCAAACTTGTTTAACAAGCAGCTAGGCTACAGTTTGAGGCATTTTCTGACCACCAACAACAGCTAGCTGAGCCTCTGTGGCTGCATGCAGTATTCCACTAAGTTGGACAATAAAGTCATCTTATCTTCTTATATATGTACAGTCTTTACAGTGACGCTGAAGCTACATACACCCTTTAACTCTAAACAAAACCAGGTGTTTTCTGAGAGCAGGCTGACCAATGTTGCCAGCATAGTTAGACAAGAACAAAATGCAGCTTTGGAGTTACCAGAAGATGAATTCCTCCTGTTTTGGCAGAAGCTAAAGAACATATTCTGGACCGGTCCTTAAGCTTAGCAGAGGTAGGGGAAATATTGAAGTCATTCAATGTTCGTAAAAGTATCAATACTACACAAAAAAAAAAAAATCCATAACAAATAAAATCCCATTTGCAAAATATTACCTATGTAAAATTGTATAGAAAAAATGTAGATGAAGTATCAAAACTAAAATTAAGTATGAAGCTGAATGACTCCTGAAATATGTATTGGGTGTTAAAAGTACTAGTAACTAATTAAGTTGATTTCAGTTAATAATGTTTATTTATCATTTTGGTCAGGCATCCTTTAATCGGGTTGTTGACATTAAGCCAGGCCTTCAGGGGGCAGCAAGTTTACACTTCAGATCAGTTGTTGTTATCATAGACATATAAAAATGTCAATGGTTATTATATGGATGCTAAGTATGTAGCTGCTCTGATTTCTTCGATAAAGAAACTGAAACGTCATTTGTGTCCTGATTATTCCACACCATACAGTTATCCAATAATATATTTAATGTGCATTTTATTGTTTTCACTAGTGATGTATAAATGTGTTAAGTTTTGTTGGGCAGTATAATCTGTAGCAACACATATTTTATAAGCTTTTATAATTTTCTTGGCATGGTTTCTAGCCTAGTCCCAGTCCAAAATGCTGTTTAAACTAGTTTAACTTTAAGTCACTTGCACAGACCTATCTTAAAATAGTCATAGATTTAGTATGTTCTGGATTAAACAATGTTAATTGCAAGAAAGTGGATTAGGGCTACTTCAGGACTAAATTGAATTTTGTATTAATCCTGCAAAGAGGCAGGTTTAACTTCAGCTTAGTACTGTTTGTGAAAAGAAGCACAGATAGTTTGGGACCATGGAGTATTTGGAACATCTAAATGAAGATCAATATTTACTACAGATGTAGATAGGAGCAATCCATTGAATTAGTTTGATAAAATAACTTTTCAAGACCACTTTCATATGTATAAAGAAGATATACCGGAGATAATTACTTTGCTTGAGCCTAGACTTTCCTCCATGTTTCAAAGAGGAAGGCCTGATACCGAGTTGTGTGTGTGTAGAATAGTTCGCAATGTCTGCAGTGCCATCTGTGAACTGAGAAATCTGCACATTAAGTTCCTTGATGCATGTGTGATTGGCTGTATAGATGGATGTCATGTTGAAATTAAGTGTCATCAACACCTGATGCTGAGGAGTACAGGAACCATAAGAATTGGTTTTCCATCAGTGTTCAGACTGTATGCACTCCAAACAATGTTGCCCTTTGATAAGAAGCAACACATGATTTAAGGATTTTTCACAACTCTTCATTGTATGCTTAGTTTGCGAGAGGGCAACATAGTGGATTACTACTTGGTGAAAGTGGATATGCTCAGAGTTCCTATTTATTCATGCCCTGGCCACAACAACTGAACAGCAAAGATAAAACAGAGCTCATATTTGCACCAGAGGGATGGTTGAATGTATGTTTGAGTGTGGAAAGATCAAGTGTTTATGTAATGCACTTTGTTTTGAGCCAAGAAGATGCTGCAAGGTAATCATTGCTACAGCTGTGCTGCACAACTACCTGAAGCAGCATACGTGTCCTGAGCCTTCAATGGAAGGCAAGAATGATCCAGATGTGCTTGTGCCAATGGCACTCAGAGCTGCTTTCGCATTGCAGCACTTCAGTTAGAAAAAAGCTATATTTAACCATACAGTGTTTTGATTATGGCTTGTTGTTGTCTTAATAGTGTTTGCTGTATACAAATGTGTGCTGGAAAAAAAGCATGTAAAAAAGCAAATAAAGTATGAAACTGTAGTGACTACACTATTCACATTCTTATCAAGTGAGTGAATTTTAAAAAAATGTTTTAAAGATTTATTTTTGGGCTTTTTTGTTTTTATTCTGCTAGTATGTGGCAGAGAGGTTGCCAAGAAACATAGACAGAGAAAGGAGGATAACCTGCACCATAGCTCCCAGGCCAGAATCAAACTGGGGACGCTGCCATTACGTGGCAGGTGCTGTAACCAACAGGCTACCAAGGCGCTCCATTTTTTAATATTTTTAATATATATATCTATTAAATATATTTAATAGAGAACTGCTTAGATGATTTTTTATCCGAGTGCTCGTGCTGCCATCCATGTGTCATGAAAAAATGCCGCCACGGGCAGCTGCCCTGTTCGCCCGTACCAAAAACTGCCACTGTTCATTACTTTTTTTCTGTCTGTCAGGCACATCAGAATCTTTCTGGTGGTCCCACAATTGTTAGCTGCTGGCAAACCTTTGGTGCACAAGAATTAAGAGGGTTGTACACGTTTGTATGTGTATTCCTCCCCACGTTTAAGACAGCTTGTTCTCATTGAGGAGATCATTTGGACTTCTCTTCCTGGTATATGTGCTGACATAACATTTTCAAATGACAGAGTATCATTATCCTCACTGGTACTGAGATTTCACCCCCTCTAAACACACTTATCTAACACTCCCTCACACACATACTTGTTCACAGTCTGTGTCTCTTTTGAGCCCGAGAGGTATACATTACAATCTTGCTTGGTTTCTGTTTTTCTGCAGGCTAAATACACTGGCATGAAATTGAACATTTCTCTTGCTGATTTGCCATGAAATGGTGTGCTTGTGTGGGATTATGGCGTGTTAGCTTCAGCATTCAGTCTAAGAGCTGTGTCTGAAGGAAGCACAGAGGAGAGGAGAGGAGAGGAGAGGAGAGGAGAGGAGAGGAGAGGAGAGGAGAGGAGAGGAAATTTGGTTCACCAACTACTCCTTCTTCAGTCTTAATAGACAGTCAGAGCACTGTGCAATTTGGATAAACTCTATAGTAAAGAGAGACATCAACATACAGTATCCACATGCATCCACATATGCACACAAGCGTTGCATTACCATGCTCACACAGAGACTTTGTATGAAGTGGAGCACAGGAAGGAGGAAGGAGATGAAAGCTAAATAAACAGAGATCAGTGACAGTGGTGGAAGGAGAGCCGCCATCAAATGAAAGAAAAGAGAGAAAGAGAGGAATGGGTGGGAGAGAGATGAAGGGATGTTGCTGAACTATATAATCCAGGGATTTGTCATTGAACACATGTAATCTGGGTGGAGGAAAAGGAGGAGGCCGGTGATTGAGGGTTTGAGAACCGATGAAAGTTGAGAGGACATGTTTTGATTTTGGAGGGATGGGGACAGGTTTGAGGATGGAGGGGCTTTGGAAGGATGAAGAAGGGTGATGGTGGAGGACAGAGCTGGCCAGCTGCACTCCAGACCTGTTAAACAGAGTGGATGAAGAGAAAAAGAGGGTGGTGAAGGGCAATAGGTCTGCTCCCTCCTCTCCTTTCTCTACCTCTTCTGGCTAACTGTAAACATCTGGCTTTATGTCTTTTGGTCTCCACTCAATGCACTCTTGCGTATTTTACATTATGTCCCCCCGATGTGTCTCTTCCACTCTTTCTCATTTCTTTTTATGCTCTTTCTTTTTATCTCACTTTATTCCATCTTTTTCACTTAATTCTCTCTCATCTCTTCCATTTACCTTTGCTCCCCTGCTCAACTGAAACACAGATGCACAACATGCAGATGTTAACTCATACATAAAAACCTCTCAATCATATCCCTTTGATATGGAAATGTGCTTTCTTTTATAGCTACAGTCTGCTGCATCTATGGTACTAATGTGTCCCCTATTCTGCAGGAGAAATCCAATCTGCCTGTCAAATAATGCAAAAAGAACAATTTGGTCATGACTGCTTGCTGAGATACATGTGTGAAAGAACACACACAAGCACACATGCACGCATGCATGCGCGCATGCGCACACATACACACACGCACACACACACTGTATTTAAATAGACTTATATTCATTTCTTGGAGACTTCCCCTGACCATCACCATTACTTGCCCCATCGTGGCGTCTGTCCCCAGTTACACAAGCTTTCTCTAATCAATTGGTCTTAAGTCTGGTCTGTGTCCTTGAAAGTGCCTTAAGCCATTTCAATGTGCACACAAGCTAACATCTTTCCTGAAAATGATTTATTTCAGGAAAAATCTGTTTGACTCAACTTGGCATCACATCATTTGAATATCATAAGAATGATGTGTGATAATTGAAGACTGAATGTGTGCACGCACTCACAGGCACACTAACCTCTCCAAGGACTCCACTCATTCGGAGAAATGAGTTTAGTCAACTGGACCAGCTCACTACTAACTGTTTGGACACTTGCTGTTTCTCAATCTGGATCCGGTTTTTTCTCCATTACACAATTTATGTTCATGCAGGAGATTATGTGCTGCTCTCGTGTTTCAGCTGGACCTCAGATGTGGACTTTGCCAATGACAAATAATTCTGTTGGAATTATTCTGTCTAAAGCCATTAGTCCAACCAAAGCAGACTTTGGGAGATAAGAGAGAGTGGTTGGGCCCAAGTTTGGGGCCGGGGAGGCATGTTTTAAACATACACAGCTGTTTCTGACTGCTCCTTTCTCATGCCGCGGAGAAGACCCAGCTCATCTGGTTTGGATAGCATCACACATCATAATGGGAGCCGGATAAATCCAATGGAATTCAATGAGCATTTTTCCCTATAGGAAAAAAAGCAGTCTGTGAAAAGTGTTAGGATTAGTGATGTTAATGGTAGGCTTCGAGCTCTAGGGGAGATAAGGTTAGAGTGACCTTATCTTGGGATTCTAGCAAGTCATGTCATCTTATTTTCTTAAAAACAATTGAAAACAAATCTCATGGATTTAATGGTGGGTGAGATCATTTCATCTTCTATGAATAAAGTTCATTTAGTGAAGGAATAGTTCATCAAAAACTGAAATCCAGTTATTACTGACTCACTCTGATGCTGATGAACACTGGAGTAGTTTCTTATTTTTCAAAGTGCAGCTAGAAACCCGGGGGGGGGGGGTGTTTCATCCTGCACCTGAAATCCACATAACAAGAGTCAACTCCATAGTATTCATCAGCATGAGGGCGAGTCGATAATGACTGAATTTCATTCTAAGGTGAACTATTCCTTTAAAATAAAGCAGATCATGCCCTTCGGAATTTAAAAAAAAAATAAAAATCATACGTTATGAATTGCTCGCCTATCACATATTCACTTGTTTAAATAAAACATTTTTAGACCCTTTCTTGAAGGCTTCATTAGAGGCACTGCTGTCAACACCTTTTTCTCCAACACCTCATAAACACACGCGAGGTGTTTTTCTTCAGTCAGCAGTGAATCTAAAGGGGATAGAACAGAGATAGTTTTATAGACCCTAACAGCTAAAGTACATGCTGCACTTTCAACACGTTATAAAAGTCAGAAAAAAACATGGCATCTTTGGGAACACCAATAGTCTATGCACAAGGATAATTTATTTTAATTTCATTTAATCTAAACCTGTATTCATTGATATTTTTGCCATTTGGAAGCAGTGTAACACCTTGTAAACATGGACACCCAAACACTGACTAAATATTGACATATTCTCAACTTGTAAAATTATTATGGTTAAGCTTTAGCAGTCATTTATTTATACATCCAGCAGACATGGAATAACATTAGCATTCATTTACAGTTGCAAATAGTTTGGCCGCCTGACAATGGAAAATCCAATAGTTTTGATTTTACTTTTTGTTTTAACCAACACTTGAGGGACATTCTATCTGGCTCTTTAGCTACATGCTCTCCAGTTATTGATAACTTTGTCTGTTTTGGTTTGGTATCTGGCAGGTAGCATCCCGTAAGTTTATCTGAGCTTGTCTGGTAATAGCAGTTGATTGCTTTAGCTTTAGAAGAGGCAGTGGTGAGAGTGAACCAAAATATTGAAACTGTAGGAAATAAGACCAAAAGAGCTAAAAGATGCTAGAATTCTATATAGCAGTGGTCTCCAAACTTGTTCCTGGAGAGCTACTGCCCTGCATGTTTTAGGTATCTCTCTACTCTAACACACCTGATTCTAATATTTAGCTCATTATCAAGCAGCTAACGCTCGTCGACACATTTGATAATGAGTTGATTATAAGAATCAGGTGTGTTAGAGTGTGGAGATACCTAAAACATGCAGAGCAGTTGCTCTCCAGGAGCAGGGTTAGAGACCACTACTATATAGCTTATAAGCATATAGTTTATATACTTAGAATGCTATAGAGAGAAAAGCAGAGGTGAGTGATCTCTGAGACTTTGTCTCCTCAAGTGACATCATTCATTTGGTAATTTGATCCACAATGAATAAAATTCCTCCTAAAATCTTTCTGAAATAAAGCACTGTATTTTCACAGGTATTCACTTACTGTAAGTCACGAATCAAAAGGAAAACTGTGGAGTCTGGAGGACTTTCCCCTTCTCCACCTGTTGCACTTGCTTACATTATTATAATCATCAGCTTTGTTGTTCTGCTTATATATTTTACAGATTTATGCCAATCCAGCAGTTTAAGGCTTTTAATCTTGAAAAAGAAAACAAAAGTTTGCACAATTTCCCTCTATAATTTTCCACCATACACACACTCACCCCACTTTTGGGTATTCAAGGTGAGGGACCAGTTGTGTGCTTTTTCACTCTGGATCAAGTGATACTTTATTATTTTCTCTATTTTCTGGAGAAGCAGGAATGCTGGGATGACTGGTGTAGTAGCAGAACTGCCAAGTTAAATAGCAGAGTTTATTTGTGGACAAGTGTAGTGCGACACCCAGCTCCTCCGGCTCACTGGATACTCTTATTAAGAGGAGAAACAGGAGGCTCAGTGTGTGTGTGTGTGTGTGTGTGCGCGCGTGTGTGTGTGTGTGTGTGTGTGTGTGTATGTTGTGGGGTGAAGTATGGGTGCCTAAAGATGTAGTTTTATTGTAGACAAGAAGAAGAAGTGAAAAAATTAAGAAGGGCAAAGAAAATAGTAGTGGAACTGGAGAAAAGCAAAGGAAGAGTAAGAAAAAGACAAGGAAGGGACGGATGTTGAGAGGATTTTTACCATTCCAAGCTAAGACAGGGATATCTCACATCATTAGACCCTCGCCCCTGCCTCAGAGAGGAAATAAGACAGGACGGAAGGAAGAAGGAGGGTGAAGAATGGAAGGCTTTCTGTGGAAGCTGGGAGCAGCAGGCCTTTGCTACTGGGATTGTTCCTCTGGTAATCCCTGGATTTCCTAGGCTGAGACAGGAGGTAGACCAAGCAGGGCGAGAGACTTAGTGAGGCACACAGAGAGAAGGAATGAGAGAAGAAAGAAAGGAAGTGGGATGAGAAAGAGAAGCAAAGACAAAGGAAAACAGACATTGGCTATGTCTTGAGTCGAAAAGAGCTGAAATGAGTTTTCTTTTATTTTCTGCAATATGTGGATTCTATACAGGTATGGTTTACAGAGGAATGTGTGTAATTATTAGCGTGTGTGCTTATGGGTGAGTGCATTTCTGTTTGTGAGTGTGCATGCTAGTGTGTATGTGTGTGTGTGTGCGCGCGCGTGTGTGTTGCGGGTATTAAGAGGGATAAAGATTTGGAAGAAACAATCACTCGGCTTGCTGTAGCTCTTGCCAGATGTGATAAGTTGAAAGTGTTGCTTACCTTCAAATAAGTCAACTATACATGTAGAAAGGCACGATGAGGCTGTAAAACAACTTTGGCAATGCTCTGACATCGGAGGTTGCATTTTAGGCATTTTTATTTTTGAATGTTGCTTTTAAAGCCCTTGACAGGTTACACAATTCCTTTGGAGTGAGAGAAGAAAAGGAACAAGTCGTGAGGACCTTGTTGATAAAACTGTAGGAGACAACAGTGAAGCTATCATGTGAGACTTTCCAGGCAACTTTGATGTGGTCTTGTGTGACACCATCTCTTCCACCCTAATGTATTCAGGGTGCTTTTCAGAGTAAGTGTAGACTGAGAGATCAGACAACAAGCATGCTTTTAAAATACCCCCACCACTGCTATATGCACACTCAGGCATGAAGTCATACTGAGATGTTAGAGGTTATAAGAAAATGGACACGAGTGTTTTTTTCTTTTTATGAATTCTTTTATAGTTCTCCGCTGTGGCCATGAAGGGAGAGTATGCTCACACAAACTGGTGTCCTTCCTTTTTTTGGGCTGCTCTGTGGGGAACAGGGATGAGATATCACACTTCTCCTTTTCTTGGGTTGCCCTGGATGTTATTTCAACTCCCTACCTCCTTCCCTTCAGTCACCCCAGGATGCTGTGAACCCAATCCCCTCCTGTTGTCTGTAGTCAGAGTCCATTTGGGAAAATGGCTCAGCCCGAAGGAACCCAGCAGTGCGTGTCTTGGGTCAAAGGTCTGGCTCTTCTTTTTCTCTGGCAATGAAACATAAGCGGCTCTGAAGGAGTCAAGATGGTCGAGGGGAACTGGCACCCTGAAACTGTTTGCACTGTTTTCTTTATCACCAGCTGATTAGATGAGCAGAGATAAAGACTCTGAGCAAAAGAGATGACTTCTCATTTTCTTGAGTTTGTCAAGTTTAAAGGTGCCAAAAAATAATAAATTAACAAGTTCCAAAACTTCAGGTGAATGAATGTAAAGATGCCAGATAGTCAAAAGCTCAGGCCAGGCTTCAGCTGGCTCTGTGTGCTTTGTTTGCAAAGTTACCTCTACTTCTTCCTTGTAATGACATCAGAGAGTCTTAAAGAGACAGAGCATGTTTTAGACAGAGGCTAAAACAGGGAGCTGTAAATGGGCCAGTATAAGAAAAATAAGCAGTTTTGTGAACTGAATATGGAAATATTTCTAGTACAGCCCCAGAATATAAACATATACCTGGAAATAACCATGATATGTCTTCTTTAAGATCCATTTTCCACAAATCTGTGTCTCAATGATAATATTTCAACTTCCTCCTCCTGTGTTTGCTCCAGAAATAAGGATAATAACAAATAATAGTGCTTTGATTGATCATATTAATAAAGTTGGGACTGGGGCAGTAAAGAAGAAAAAACTGCAGAAATTCTTTTCTCTAATCTTTGTTTTTTTTGTGAAATGCTGGATAGTTTTGTCGTTTTGGGCCACTAGAAGATTCATGACAGCAATCTGAGAGTATTAGAAAATAGCATTTTTAGTGGAACTATAACAACTCACAGAAGTTGCATGTAGCCCACACAAAAATATATCACAAATGCAAAAAGATTGGTAAACACTGCAGCTAAGCATTCCAGATGATTACCTATAGTGACAGCCCAAATTATTGATACTGTTGATATTTTGATACGAGGACAAAACAGGAAAGGAAAAAAAAA
>JANJYP010246195.1:0-14443 GCA_024605115.1 Rastrelliger brachysoma | reverse complement strand
AAATGTTAAAAAGGTAAATAAAATCAAAGATGACTGCAATATGAGAATACTGGCTTTAAATGTCCCTACAAAATGATGCATGAGTGTATTTCTGTTTTTCAATCTAGTTGAGTCTTGACACCATCCTCAAGCTGCAGATTCCAGAGAAGCATGATGAGGGCCAGCAGATACGCTGCTATTCTCTTGAAGACCTTCGGGAGTTGCAAAACAAACTCATGCTCATGTCTGGGAAAGGGGATCAGGGACAAAATGAAGTTGATCACTTTGCAGAGGTATTTCTAAATATTCTCTTTTTAATTTAGCACATTAATACTGTTACTACTATTTCAATATTGACCATTAATAGTAATCGCACAATGTTTTCTACCATTTAAGGTGTATCAAATTGTATAAAAAATGAACAGACAACACAGTAACAACAAAATAACCAAGAATTTGTTTGGAGTCATTTGGTTGTTGAAGAATAATTTATTCACGAGTTAGTTGTGGTGTATAGTTAAAATGTGTTGCAATCAGATAAACTGTACAAAGGTTACACATGTCCGTGGATAGAGGATAAAAACTGTGGATTTGAACAGCATATATAGCTGAGTTTATCTTAATCAGATTTGAGAAGGACAGAGGCAACAATATCTATTAAAATGGTCAACAGTGAGGACTAGTACTTACTAATGTGCTGAATGCTTCCTAATATACTGTATAAACAAAAATGTATGAACAGTTGCATCTGACTGTTTCTTCTATGTTTCAGGTTTTTGCCAGTGTCCAAAGGCTAGCTGAAGCATTCATTGCTCTCCATACTGCTGGGAATCCTCTGTTCAGAAACTGGGAAGCTCATATCAGCCATGGTATTATGATGGACTTGGGAGGGCTTGGGACTGTTCTTGTGGAGGGCAGCATAGTGGAGCAGCTTCCTGAACTCTGCAGGAAGATGGAAAAATGTCTGGACTACTGGATGGATTTTGTTGATAAACAGAGATCCCAACATTACTATTTGAACTACTATACAGCTGAACAGATTGTCTACTTATGCAGCAAGCTAACTCAGCAAAATGTCAGCAATGTAGAGGACCAAGTTCTCATGATGCTCTCCTTTGTCAAGCCAAATTGCAAGGCCTCAGATTTGAGGCAAGTCTGGCATACACTCCAGTATGAAATCCTCACCAAACCACAAGAACAAAATATGGACATTGAGTTTCAGACCTTTGTTGTGGTGGAAACAAGTGAGCTGAAAGATCAAGATTTCACTAATGAAATGCATCCTACGCCAAACTCTGTGGAACAAGCAAATGGCTTAAAAAGATTAGATCTGATATGGAATGCTTATATGAAGGACATGAAGAATTTTCTTACACACATTCTTGACATAAGAAGTCTTGGAAAATTTTTGGAAATACTGGCCAACAAAGTAGATGAGAATGAAGACAGTGAGAGTGAAGAAGACATTTCTGATGAGAACATTGGGAAGTTCATAAAGAGACAGCTACCAAAAGGCCTGGTAACTGGAAATCCAAACCTCATTGTTTGTCCATACGATGAGGTCTTGACATCCTGCATTTCCATTTACATGAGTAGTGAAGATGAGGCACTTCCCACTTATGATGAAGTCCTCCTGTGCAACTCCTCAACACCTTATGAACAGATAGAGCTATTCTTCAGACGCTGTCTCAGCAGAGGCTACACAGGACAGAAGATATACTCTTTACTGTATGGAGATCTGCTTACGTATGAAGTGAGCTCTAAAGTTGAGAACTTTTTTCAGCGAATGAAAATGCAGAGCAGGAAGGACTACAGTCTTGTTTTCATCTGCAGCTCAGAAAGAGAGTATGCCTACCTACCATCAGCATTCAGCCAATACAGATTGCACATGGTTCCCCAAGAACCATTGGGGAGGATCCAGACATACCTCCACAAACATTATGTGGTCCCAGCTGAGCAATGCAGTGCTGCAGCAGTATTCAAAGACAGACTGCGTGTTGGAGTTGTCTCATCTGAAAGAGCTGGTGTTGGTGCGTATATATGTACTTTGCTATTTCAAATTGTTGAATTACACTGATGGTGAATATATCACATCCAAGGTTGTTTATACTTATCATGATCACATTTTTTCCACAAATTTAGGTAAATCTCTCTATGTCAAGAGGCTCTATGAAAAACTGAAGCAGTCAACCAAAAAGCCCCCGATGTTGAAATGTATTCGCTTGATTGAACCTAATGTTGATGAGGATGCCATCTTGCAGTCTCTGTTGAACACCAAAAAGGAGGAACTCACAATGTTCCATTTTGATGTCACATCATCGGTAATAATGAGAATTTAATTATTTTGAGATGGCATATCTCAACACCTTACATACAGTGTTAATGCATTGTGTTTTTTTGTGTTTAAAAAGGTGCAGAAAGGCCTCCATGAGTTTCTTTTCAAATTGTTGATTTTACACTATCTGATGGACTCTGAGGGAAATATGTGGAAGTGCAGTGACAGGCAGCTATATGTAATCGAGATTTTAGAGCCAACTGTCAAATCAACCAGAAATACTTCATGGCAGGTAAGAGTTTGGCACTAGCACTTATAATGTAATTTAATATCTATACCTTTGCTTTACCCTTGTTTGTGTTTTCATCTGTTTTGTGCATAGGCTCAAACCATGAACAGCTCATTCACAGAAGTGTTTCCAAATATCTTCTGCCGACCACCTAAAGAGGTGTTGATGCTAGAGATGAGGAAGCAAGAAGACCCCACCATTGTGAGCACCGAAGACCCACTGATGGATGATAAAGAATTCAGAAGTCCAGCCTTTCAACGACCATACCAGTATCTCATGCGGTTTCATAACCACAGTGACCTTGATGTTTTCACATATCAGGGTGTTGAAGGGTCACATGTGGAATGTCTTCAGATGCTTCTCATGTACTGTGGTATTAAAGATCCATCCTGGGCAGAACTGAGAAACTTTGCATGGTTCCTTAACCTGCAGCTGCAAGACTGTGAGACATCTGTTTTTTGTGATGTCACTTTCACCGGGGACACGCTAACTGGATTCAAAACCTTTGTGGTGGACTTCATGATTCTGATGGCAAAGGACTTTGCCACTCCATCACTCAGCATATCTGACCAGAGTCCTGGCAGACTGCAAATGGACCTAATCGGTGTCCGAGATGAAGACTTGGCTCCTTTTCTGATTAGGAAGAGATGGGAAACAGAACCACATCCATACATCTTTTTTAATGATGACCATGTCTCCATGACCTTCATTGGTTTTCATCTTCAGCCCAATGAACAGAACTCTGTTGATGCCATTGATCCCAGCTCTGGAAGAGTGATAAAAAAGAACGTCATGACAAGGGCATTGTATGAAGGCTTAAAGCTACAGAGAGTGCCTTTCAATATTGACTTTGATTGCCTTCCCAGAGGGGAGAAAATAGAGCGAATCTGCAATGTCCTTGGTATCCAGTGGCCTCTTGACCCTGATGAAACATATGAGCTTACAACAGACAACATACTGAAGATGCTGGCAATCCATATGCGGTTCAGGTGTGGCATCCCTGTCATTATCATGGGAGAGACAGGATGTGGTAAGACACGGCTCATCAAATTTCTTTGTGAGTTGCGGAGGAGTGGAGTAGCCACTGAGAACATGAAACTGGTCAAGGTCCATGGAGGGACAACTTCAGAGATGATTTACACCAAAGTCCGAGAAGCAGAAGACATTGCTTCTATCAACAAACAAAACTATGAATTTGATTCTGTTCTGTTCTTTGATGAAGCTAACACTACAGAGGCCATTAGCAGTATTAAAGAGGTACTCTGTGACAAGACAGTCAAAGGGCAAGGTTTGGCACTCAATTCGGGATTGCAGATAATAGCAGCATGCAATCCTTACCGAAAGCACACAGACGAAATGATTAAGAGGTTAGAAGCAGCTGGCCTTGGGTACCGTGTTCGAGCTGAGGAGACAGATGAAAAGCTAGGCTCCATCCCTCTCCGGCAGTTAGTGTATAGAGTTCAAGCTTTGCCGCCAAGCATGATCCCTCTGGTGTGGGACTTTGGACAGTTAAATGATCAAACAGAGAAAATATACATCCAGCAGATTGTGCAAAGAGTGGTTGAAAACAAAGAGATTGATCAAAGTTACATCAAATGGATCACTGATGTCCTTTCAGCTTCCCAGAAGTATATGCGGTCAAGAAAAGATGAATGTAGCTTTGTCAGCCTGAGAGATGTGGAGCGCTGCATGCAGGCTTTTGTTTGGTTCTATGATAACCATGGCATGTTTTTTGCAGAGCTTGAAGAATTTGAGACGAATCAAAATGCTGAGAAAAATGAAAGGCTTGAGAGACACCCTGAGGTGAGAGACCCTGTTCTGTGGTCTCTAGTCATGGCCATAGGAGTGTGCTACCATGCATGCCTAGAAAATAAGGATAAATACAGACAGAAAATCAGCAAAAGCCTACCAGCAGTATACAGCTCAGTAAAGGTATTGCAGGAAATTTCACTCATGCAGGATTTACTCTTGAGTGGTGTGCCAATGGGGGATACTATTGCAAGAAACAGCGCCCTCAAGGAGAATGTCTTCATGATGGTTCTCTGCATTGAGCTAAGAATCCCTCTCTTCTTAGTTGGAAAACCTGGAAGTTCAAAATCTCTATCTAAAACACTGGTGGCAGATGCAATGCAGGGCCAAGCTGCTCATTCTGACCTCTACAAACTGCTTAAACAGATCCATTTGGTGTCCTTCCAGTGTAGCCCTCACTCAACACCAGAAGGCATCATTAATACATTCAAACAATGCGGACGATTCCAGGAAGGAAAGAACTTGGATGAGTACATTTCAGTTGTGGTCCTTGATGAGATTGGGCTTGCTGAGGACTCCCCAAAGATGCCACTAAAAACCCTTCACCCACTGCTAGAGGAGGGATGCATTGATGATGAGCCACTGCCACACAAAAAGGTTGGGTTCATTGGCATCTCCAATTGGGCCTTAGACCCTGCAAAGATGAACAGAGGCATCTTTGTCTCCCGTGGTGACCCTGATGAGAGGGAACTCATTGAAAGTGCTAAAGGCATATGCTCATCTGATGCAATGGTTTTGGAGAAAGTCAGTGATTTCTTCCAACCCTTTGCAAGGGCCTACTTGAACATCTGCCGCAAGCAAGGCAAAGGCTTTTTTGGTCTACGTGACTATTACAGCTTGATTAAGATGATTTTTGCAGTGGCCAAGGCTTCTCAACGGAAACCCACAGCAGAGGAGATTGTGAAGGCAGTGTTGAGAAATTTCAGTGGCAGGGATGATGTGGATGTGATCAGTATCTTTACTAATAGGCTACAGATTGCACCCAACCTGGAGAACATCAATGCCATTGAGTTTGTGAGAGAAAACATTCAGGCAGTTGGGCAAGAAGAAGAATGTCGCTACTTGCTGGTGCTTACACAAAACTATGCAGCTCTACAGATCCTGCAGCAAACCTTCTTTTCAGAAAGTGGTCAGCCAGAAATAATCTTTGGCTCCAGCTTCCCAAAAGACCAAGAGTATACCCAAATCTGTCGCAACATCAACAGAGTGAAGATCTGCATGGAGACAGGTGAAACTGTTGTGCTCCTGAACTTGCAGAACCTCTATGAAAGTCTCTACGATGCTCTAAACCAATATTATGTCTATTTGGGAGGACAGAAATATGTTGATCTTGGATTGGGAACCCACCGTGTCAAATGTAGGGTGCACAAAGACTTTCGGCTAATTGTCATTGAGGAAAAAGAGGTGGTCTACAAACAATTCCCAATACCTCTCATCAACAGGCTGGAGAAACATTACCTGGACATTCACACTGTACTTAAAGCTGAGCAGAAGAGGATGGTGGATGAACTGAAGAGATGGATCACGCACTTCTGTCTGTCTCCCAGCGGTCAACACGCAACGCTATCATACAAGTACCAACCACCAGATGTTTTTGTTGGCTACCACTCTGACACATGCGCCTCTGTGGTTCTTCAAGTAATAGAAAAGCAGAAGGACAGTTTGGAAATATCAGATCCTGAGAGGAGAGTACTTGATGAGGCAAAACTCATGCTCCTTAAATGTGCTACACCAGACTCAGTGGTGCGGTTGGACTGTACACGCCTCCCCAAAGTGGAGAGTGAATATCTGGCCAAGGTCTACTTTGAAGAACAGAATAACAGCTGTTTAGCTGACTTCATTCTTGCTCACACAAGGGAGGATGTACAACACTGCTCCACCTTCACGGAGGTAACTCTAAAATGATACCATACCAGTTTTAAATACATCTTGTATTCTTAAGTCTTTATTAATTCCAATTGCATACAATTTCATAGGTCACAACATTCTCCAGACTTATGACAGCATCTGACTTGGAACCACTGGAGCAAATGTTGCAAAGCATTGAGCTTCTCTCTCTGCAGCAGTTTGACACAGAGCACTCCTTCCTGAAGAAGATCAGGTTTGATGACATAATAGGGAATGTACTTACACTGTTTATGTTACACTTTTTAGCAGTTATTGTTTATTGGCCTCAGATTTGGTAGCATTCAAACACAGACACCAGCAATGAGGTCTATAGAAATAAATTCTTGTCAATGCTGATATCTTTTTTTTTGGACACTGGAAGAGGGAATAATATATACGTTACATGTTAATAGGACAAATGTACCTATATAATTTACATTTTAATTAGATTGCTTAAAGTGATTCTGATAGTTTAGTTTGACATCTATATTAAAGTATATTTTAGGGATACTGTATAGCTGTAAACATCTGTATATACAGTAAGCCTAGAAAACCACTGAAGATTCTGTTTTCTCATAGGAACTTCCTCACCGCTGGAGATGGAAGCAGGAGTACTGGACCCTGCAACAAGATTCTTCTCATTCAGTGTGATTTTGATGAAGCCACTCATAGTGCTAATCTAATTGCCTCTGCAAAGTAGGTCAACATTTCCTATATTAGGTATGCATTAGTGTGTGTTTTTTCCATACTGATTTTTTCTGTTCATCTTTAGGTATTCCTCCATAAATGAAATCAACAAGATAACTCAGGAGAGCACTGGAAGCAAGGTGTTTGTCTACTTTATCACCAGACTGCCAAGAATGGAAGGAGGGACTTCCTATGTTGGCTTTCATGGAGGTAAGATTACTATAACTTGTGTAATCATTTTTTTAATAGTATTTAAAGAGTAATCTGATGACATTTTAACATTTGCAGGCCCCTGGAGATCAGTTCACATTGATGACCTCAGACGGTCAAAAGATATTGTTTCAGACATCAAAGCCTTGCAAAACATGACAATCAGTCAAATGTTTGAAATGAAGATGAGTCAGCCTGAAGGTAACTAATTAACTGTAACTACCTGGGAGCAAATTGTAATTTTATCAGTATACAAATCTTTCTTGGCACTCAATTGCAAAATTCTTTTGTACAGCCATGGATGTGGATGGTATGTACACTGGTGATGAAAAGGAGGAAGCAGAGTCAGAGGAAAATGTGAGTATATGCAGTACATATTGAAAACATTAGCTGTTGTTGGAAAGCCAAAAATTGACACTAGTTTTTGACCAATGTGTTTTCTTGCTGCAGAATGGGGATAATGTTTTGGACACTACAGCACTTGTGCGAAGCTGTGTGCAGAGTGCTGTAGGCATGCTGAGGGACCAGGTGGAAAGCGGCTTCCGAAGTACTCGGAGAGTTGAGATTTTACTGACACTTCTCAGTGACAATGATGAAATAAAAGGTACCAACAGTAGCTTTTTTTCAACAGTTAAGTGTTGTAACAGTTGCAGTGCTCATTGTATAATCTAAATCCTGGCAGGTGAATTTCTGCAAACTGTGAAAAGACACCTTCACTCATTGCTGGCAGCTCATGAAGGCAAAACCTTCTCATCTATCAAAAGCAACTGGGTCATTAAGGAGGCTTCTAACATTGATGCTCTGCAAGAAGGTGGTACATTCAGGTAAGCACTATAGCTATAAAGCTACAAGATTTCTGTGTTTGCTGGTAGATTCCTACTTTTTTAATAGCCATTTTTGGCCCATAACAGGCACACCTTATGGAAACGTATTCAGGCTGTGGTTGTCCCCATCTTGGCACAACTGGTTTCAGTCATCGACCGTGACCAAAACTTGGATATCTTGCTTGATAATAAGTGCCATCAATCTGTTAAGAGGCTGTGGTTAGACATCTTTGGTAATGAGAAGTTCCTGGAAATCCCACATCTAACGGTTGACCACAAGTAAGTGTTGGTAATAATTTAAATAATTGTTGGACTGCAAATAACTGTTGTCCTCAGTTCACTCTGACATTTGATTAACTGTAAATGTGTTTCCTCCTTTTTTTTTATATAACACGCTGAACTGCATAGGAATTCCACTTATATACCTGTGCAAATAGCAATGATGTTTCTTGATCCAATATTGCACTTTAAATACTATAAAAGATTCCAGTTTCCTACATTTTTATAACAATTTCTTTTCTCTCCATTCATCTCTATGTATCTCTGTTTTTCACAGCTCTGAGACAAGGACAATCCTTGTTCAGAACTACATTGCCCAAGACAGGAACATAACCTGCAGCATGCCTTTCAGCTGGAGGATCAAGGACTACCTAGAGGAGCTCTGGGTTTATGCGCTTCAACATGAAGGTAATACATGCCCGTCTGCAGGTTCTTTCACTGCTGTGATGTTTCTGTGCTTTTTTACTTTTACATTGACCTAATATGTTTGTTGACAGATCACACTCAAAAAGAGTTTGATGAATTCTTTTGGAAGACACCACTGGGGCGATACATTGCAAAAGCAGACCCAGAGATACAGACAGAGATTTTTCAGCGCTACCTACAGGATTTTGTTTCCATGACAATGCATGTGACTTCTCAACAAGATCTGAAGGTTGATTTTCTGCAACATTTGAAGCCCCTGAATTTTAAATTGTGTGTGTGTGCGTATGTGTATTTGTGTGTGCTAATTCATATTATCTGCTTTCTAGCTTCTGTCCAGGGCTTTGAATTGTTGTGTCAATGAGTTGCGTTTACAGCTCAGTGCCATGGATACAATGCCATCTCTTCCATGGATTCATGCTGCTTATCATGAGTTCAAGATCCGGCTGCAGAACCTCTTTAGAATGATCTGCATTGAGCCCCAAGTGACTCAGGATCTCTTGAGGAATCCTAATGATGGAGATGAAGGGGAACTGGTGAGCCTTTATATACTAGTAGTTCACTATGCTTTTTTTCTCCATTTTTTGAGTGGAAAGTGAATTTGGAATGCTTGATATCAACTTTAAGATAAGGTAAAGAGTGGTAATATTTAAAATGATCAGTATTGCCACTGTGTGCAGTAATTATTTACTCCCTGTACCCAAGGTTCTTGATGTGTATGCTGCTTTTGCTTGCGTGGAGTACCTGGAGTCCATAGTCCTGGACACAGATGCCCAAAGACAAGCGTGGCTCAGACGTGTCAAAAAACTTCAGGTTCCCATTGAGCTAATCTGCTCAGAGGACAGTGTGAGACGCTATGGAGAGAGGAGCAAGACAATTGTTTGCAGTGTCCGGTAATTCAAGTTAAATATGTACAAGTCAAGTAAAGATGTTCAAATTGTCCAACATTTATGTATCTGGGGTTTTATTTTTTCTTTAATTTCTATATTGGCTGTATTCACTTATTTGTTTGCATTTCTTTTTCACAGAGCTGGATGGAATCGGATATTCTCTCTTTCTCTGTTTGTGGAGCACATCTTAATAGGTATCGAGGAGGTAGAGAAGTTAAAGCCCTTAGTTTTAGAGCACACACGGAAACTCAACCAGGTTTGTCTGAACTTTGTACTATTCTTATTTTCAAGGGATGTTAATTGAATTACAATAAAACTGCATCCACAATAACAACTCCTCCATCCAGCATAAAATGTATTACCTCTGCTCTCCAATGAAGGTACTGGAAAGAAATTCTGACCTCAAAACCCAGCAGTCATTTGAAGCAGTAATTGCTTTACTGAAAACCTGCAAAGATGGAGCTGTTGAATGCATCTTCAGGTACAAATAAAGTTTTCTGTCTTTTGCGTCTCTTTTACCGATATTTCTCCTGGGTCTTCACCTCTCATTCACGTTTTATCCAGGTTTGGTCTTACTCAGTGCCCAGTGTGTATGGGGGACCCTCAAGATCCACTCTGTCTACCATGTGGACACATCTTCTGTGTAGCCTGTATCAGAGAGTGGTTGCTCCCTGGTCAGATGTACTGTCCCCTCTGCATGCAGCCCGTTGAAGACAACTTCCCCATGGTTCCTTCTGAAGACATAAGGTTGGTTACTGTTTATGGAATAAAAGGAGATCATTTTGATGTGTTTTGTTTCCCTCTGGGCACTGCTGTCTCTGGGAACAGAATATAAATGAAATGAAGAGAAACAATGGGAGCAGCCATATGATGGTGGTTATTCACACAAATGCATGCCATTCTGTTTGAATATGCCCTGTAAAAAAATTAACCATTATCTTTGTTACTGTTGTTTTGTGTAGGATTCAAATCAACCAGCACGCTCAGTTCAGGAAGCAGTGCAATGCTTTCTTCATAGATCTGGTGTCTACCGTGTGCTTCAAGGACAACTCTCCGCCCTGTTCAACTGTCATTCATCACTTGCTGTCATTTCTCTTAGTGAAGGCCAACCCTGTTCCCATTCTTTCCCAGAGCAGAGGTAGGATACTCTTCTAGCTATTTTACTTGCGTGCTCTTCTAGCTCTTATCCATGTCTCTGCTAATAGATATTTTGTCAGCTCTGAGTATACTTTTTTTTCCCCAGGGGATCGACAGGTTCGGACGAAGGTGCTCTCGCCATTTGATGAATCAGTGGATAAAAATCCAGTGGTTCGGTCAGTTGTGCTCAAACTCTTGCTTAAGTACAGGTGAGGTATTAAGAGCTGCTAACAGCTTACTTAGTATTGATCTATCATTTTATATTTGTTCTAATTTTTGTTTGAATTACTTTATTTTTGAAGCTTCGATGAAGTTAAAGTTTACCTGCAGCACCATCTTGCGGCAGTTGAGCAGAGCAACATCTTAGAGAGGACAGATAAAACAGAACTATACTCCATGTATATTAACTGCCTGGAGGTAATGTATCCTTCATTAATTCAAAAAAATAATATTTATTGAATGCATATATGTTAATCCTACGTGACATTGTGAAATTTCCCTAGGATTCCATGTTTGAGAGGCTGCAGTTCAGGTCTGAGGCAGAGCAGAAATTGTGTCTGCAGGAAGAAAGTGCCTTCCTGACCGACTACCTGCAATCACATGGTCAGTCTGCTGAAACAGCCACTGTGGAGTATCTGCAGCACGTGGCAAGAATGCGTCTAGACCTGGATATGGCTGCAGTTTTTATTGTGGAAAAACTGAGAAATATGGGTGTGTAATTCTGTTTTTGATATTATTTGCTCATATACTGTAGTCTGATGACTTGACATTTGTAGCTGAAGTATGTGTATAAAACTTTTTTTGTTTGTTTTTTAATCCAAATACAGATTGCTTCAATCTCATGCCAGAAACCCAAGAAGGTGGTCAAAGTGGAGCCGGAGCTTTTCTGACCAGTGTAGTAAATTTGTGTAGAGACAGCCAGAATGACTGGTATCGTGTCTACTTGATCCGAAAGATTTGCAGCCAACATGGAGTGGAGTTTGTCCTGAAACTCCTCAAAATGGGTGAAATGAAGTGGCTCTTCCCTGAAGAAGTTCTGCAAAAGGTTCAATTATTCACATTTCAAATATCAAATTATTGTTTGTTTGTTTTCTAAATGTAATGCCAGCAGCAGTTATGTGAATATGTTTTAATTATACCCAGACTGAAGAAGCGGCTCCAGTTGACCAGTATCTTGTTTGTGGGGAAGACTACAAGACCATCAGGAATGTTGTTGCGAAGGGAATTATGGACGGCAAAGTTGAGGGACTAGATGAGATTTGCGAGGTAATGTTCCATCAAATTTTTGTTTTTGACACCATATCACATCAAGACTGTGCATTTATATACTCACTTACATGTTAATACAGGAATCCTGTTTTCTGGTTTGTTCTTTTCCTTTTCCATCACAGGGATGCAAGCGTTTACCACAGTGGAGAAAAGTTTACCTCTTGTTGGCACTGTACAGGGAAATCACCACTCTCTACCGAGAAGCCAATGCTAACTTCCATCCTAAACCTGAGGTACAGCCTTACATAAACACTATAAATACAGAACTGTTTCAGGAGTGTTGTATGCTCCTCTTTAGTTGTAGTGTTGTCTGGCTAAGCAATACAGTTTGAACTTCAGTATGTGTTTGAAAATAACTACATAAAAACTGACTTCTTAAATAACTAATCTGATAATACAAAGAAGCTTGAAATATAATATAATAAGATTTATTTATATAGCACCCTTTAAAAAATCTGTTTACAAAGTGCTTCACAAACATAAAAATATACACACTTCAGTTGCTTATCAAAATAATTACAATAAAATCAAGAAATAAAGACAATTAATAAATCAACGTTGTGTACAACAAAGTATGACAAAAAGGCGGATACACCAATGAACAGGTTGTACTGATACTCAATACTGATGGTCAAGTTGACACAATGACAGCAGCTGAGTAGCATAAGCAATGANATTGTTACATTTTGTACTAAGCCAACTGTGGATGGTGATCTGAGGCAGGAGTGTCCGTGGCAAACCACAACAAACCTCTCACCGTCGTAGTTTGTGCAGCCTCTGGAGGGCTCACAGCTCACAGCTTTGACAAGAAGTCACAAGGCTACCAGTGACGAACAGCAATAATTGGTATTTAGTTTGAGCTAGCTTGGTGACAAGCCGTCTACCTGCGAAGCAAGAAGATGAAAAGGAACAGATTTTCTGTCACAGGAAGGTATAGGCGAAGTCACAGGTGACTTGTTGGTATAAACACTCTACCTGCACATGCGTGAAATGGATACATTCAGTGCTTGAAGCAGTAAGGGTGACATAGAGGGTGTAAGGAGTAGTAAGGTCTGTAATATATGATGGTGCGAGACTATTCAGTGATTTAAAAACAAGCAGTAAAATTGTAAAATAAATTTTTAGTACCACATTTAACCAGTGCAATGAGGCTCGAATAGGGGAGATATGTGTTACCATTTAAGCAGACTTCTTTAAGTCCAATTAACTGTTAATATCGTTTACCAAACACAACAATGCAGTTTCTTTTTTGTCTGTTTTTTGTCAGCTTTTGTCTTTCTATGTGCCTACAGCAATTAAAAGCTTTTGAGACCTACATCCAGACCTCCAGAGTGCTTGACAGCCCAGTGGTGAAAGCATTTGCCCGGGCTTTGGTGAATAACCAACTTGGGCCATTGGCTGTTAATCATGTGACCTCTGGGGCCGAGTGTGTGTCTGTGGAGCTCACTATTCACCTGGCTGCTGTCTTGCTCTGTGGGAACCAAGGGATTTTAGCTCCTCTGCAGCAGCTGGCAAGGGAACCTGCCAACATGCAGGTATATGCTATATATTATTGGCTACTTTCAGTGTTACCAACCTCCTCTCATTCTTTGGAGTGAATTAAATTTTTTCTTTTGTTAATTTAGGCAGCCTTCTTGCCTACTATGCCAGAGGACATGTTAGCAGTGGCTCACCAAGCTATGGGACCATTGCAGTGGTATTGTAAGTGACAAGCAGAAAAAAATGTGCTCTCAAATTTGCAATATATCAGATTTTGTATGAATTTTTATTCATTTTTGATTTGCTTTTATCATAGATTGCCCAAATGGTCACCCCTGCACCATTGGAGAGGTATGTTAAGTTCAATTGGACCAAAATGAGTCTTCTCTATTTGCAATGTTCTTTATGTTATGAATTACTTCTCCTCTTTTCTTTTGCTATAGTGTGGACAACCCATGCAAACAAGTCGATGTTTGGACTGCAATGCCATGATTGGAGGAAACAACCACATGCCTGTGCCAGGGTTTCAAATTGCTCAGATACAGTAAGTGTCCTATGGGTTACTTATTATAGAAGAACATAATGGTATTCGCTGCATATTTTCTTTTGTTCTTTCTTTTTTTTAATTTTGTCATCTGACAGGGGTGACCGTACACAGCCGGGCCACATTCTTGGCAACCCCAGTCGTAGAGACAATCCAGACATGCTGGACACAAAGAGCCTTTCTCCTGTTCCCTTCATTATTGTCCGCATGTTCACCCACATGGCCATGCTGCTCGGTGCCTCCAACAGCCCACAGGTAGCGTCATTTTGGACAAAATAATCAGTACAGTTCTAACAGAGCAACAACAGCAGATACACCAAGCAATTGATTGTAATTTCATTAATGCACACCAAACCACACAAGGAAAAGAAGTGGGAGTCTAGTCAGTAATCCTGTGTATTTGTGTTTTCAGCATATCTCTCCCATCATCAAGCCTCCAGTCCCCGACCCAGGAGCATTTCT